>BQNB010208954.1:0-10370 GCA_026074375.1 Tanacetum coccineum
TCAAAGGATTTTAGAGAGGATATGTGGGCTGTTTTGAGCAGAAAGAATGAGTGCAAAAGGTGAGAAAAATGTTGGGGAATAGTCAAGTATTTATAGGACAAAAAGGAGGAGCGAGGTCTATGGCTGGCCCCCTTAAATAGGGTGCCGGCCCCCTTAAATAGGGTGCCGGCCCCCTTAAAATTAAGGGAGCCGCCCATGTAATTAAGGGGGCCGCCCCTTATTCAGACGCTCCCTTTTTTTCCTATTCAGGGGATGTGTTTACTGGACCATTTCTAGCCGCTTTAGGTCCGAAAATTTGAAATTCAAAATGTTTATTTTGAATAAACATTTCTTTTAAATGTAAAAAAATATTTTGTGATGTTTATAAAAAGTTTACAACATTTTATAAAAGTTTCCTTTGATCATAAAATGCATCAAGCATTTGTTTATTCATACCTTGGAATACTTGTTTACTACTAAATACTTACTACTAAATACTTGTTTACGTTTAATTTTACGTTGAATGTTTTTATATTTTGTGATTATCAAAACGTAAAGATGTGAAAAAATATTATTAATGTTTTTAGGCATTATATTTTATCAACAATCTCCCCCTTTTTGATGATTACAAAATTTAAACTCATTAAATGTAAAATTATTTTTAAACAAGTATTTAGTGAGTTTCATGTCATTTCTCCTTGTTTTTGTAGAATCAAAAAGGCATCGTCGGGGATTGCTAGTAAAATTGACAGAATAAATGCTCCCCTTTGATGTGTGCTCCCCCTCGTTCGAGGGCACCAAGGAATCGAGCTATGGTTTCTTGGCTACAAAAATGAGTTAGAACAATACAAATATTTCTAACATGTAGCAAGTGAGGAAAAATATGGCATAATGATAATGCAACCAACAATAATCATCCATTTAACATAAAATAGTGTGTGAACCACACTCATGCATACAAAATAAATATTATGCTAACATACATGAAAATTTTAAACTAAACATAAACATAGAGTATGTTTAGTTTGGGAAAGATGGTGGAGGTGATGGGATGATGGTTGTTGGTGGTTGTGAGAGCATATGTTTAATATATGAAAACATATATTGAAGTTCATCCCTTAACCCAAAAATGAGGGTTCGGTTGTGGACACAACAAAGGCATGAATCACCATGCGCTTGAGTAATTAACCAAATTGATATCCTCACTTAAAGCAAGGACTTGTTTTTGGGTGAAGAACATACATGGAAATACCCAACCAGGGGTGTTCAACTTAGTTGATTTTGAGGGTGGTGGTAAGTTTGGAGAGTAAGGTGATAGGAATATTTTTGTTGTTGATGAATCATGGCTTAATAGTTTAGATTGTTTTGTAGTTGATTAAAGGTCATCAACTAGCTTTCTCGACTCGGAGATATAGTGGTGTTATTAATTAGTTTTACTTGAGTGGACTTATTAAGCAATATGTATTGAATGGGTGGAGATAGGAAGTAAGGATGTAAGACAACTGTGTGATGTGTGCGTGTCCCTTAATGTAAGATTGGTAATGCTTGATTTGGGATGATTGTTTTTCTTGAGATGGTTCTTGATGACATGAGTGTTTGGTAATGATGAAGTTGTATTGAGTACATATGATGTGTTGCCAAGTTGGTTTCTTCCTCCAAATGTTTCACACTCTTTTTGGCAACCCCTGAGTTAGGATGTGGGTTTGTAGGAGATTTCATTGAGGGATGATTCGTGAGGATAAAAATATGGCTGTATTTTTAGTGAGAAAAGTTTAAATTAGGACAACTGAACATCAAAGATAAATTCCAAGAAAGTGTTTTGTGAATTAGAGTAACATACTAAGTCTAAGGTGTTTGGTTAAAAAGAAAAAAAATTTCATTTTCACATGTTTTCCTAGCCGTCCCCTTACAATTAAGGGGCCCGGCCTTTATAAATAAGGGTCCGCCTACTGGGATTTCCCAAAATGGAGTGGGTTGCTGGGGGGTTCAAAAATTTGTGGGAGGGTTTCTAGTTTGTGGTAGTTGCATCAAGTCCTCCTTTTATGCAATTATAGGTTTTAGCACATAACATTTAGCATTACATTCTATATAAATAGAATATACAAGAGTAAACAAAAATTATTTCATCATATTTTTTTGCATATAATCATATATGAATGAGAACCAAAAAAAATGAAGAACATATATAAAATGAGTAACTAGATATGATCACAAAGAAAATTTTTTGTCCAATAGGGCTTAAAGTTAAGAAGAACTAAACTTATTGTGCAAGACAAGTGTGTGCGTAAATGCAAACAACTTGTGGATAAGCGATTATTTCGACACTAAGACAAGCCAAAACCTACGAAAATTTCCAAATGCTCCTTGATTAATTTTTCAACCACGAATGTCGAAAAATAGATGATTAGATTAGATACTTTTTCACAACAAGTAAGGCAACATATGCATTTGAAAAAATGTTTTAGCATATCATAACAATATATGAAACTGCTTTTTAGTGCTCCACGTTGTGAGAAGAACTTTTGAAAAATAATAAATGGGATTATTGTATATATTATAATGAGATTATTCATTGAGATAGAATAATTAGTAGAAGTTTGTTTAAAACATTCTCAATACTTTTTTTTGTATGAATTGAAGCCTAGACTCAGAAAAAACAAGAAAAAAAATTGTTAGTGGTGGTCCCCTTAAAGTCTGGGCGGTCCCCTTAAAATTAAGGGGGGCGCCCTTTATGAATTAAGGGGGCCGCCATCTGTTTGAAATTTTTTTTAGGATTTTTGTCAAACAATGATTTCTTTATTATGCTGAAAACTTAATTGATTGTTCCCATCATTCCTAGGGCATAGACGTAGTATATAATGGCCACGTTTATGTTGTTTAGTTTTTAGATATCGGTTATGTTGTCTTCCGATGTGACCTTTTCTATGAAGATATTTCCTTTTTGAACATTATCGCGAAAGAAGTGATGACAAATCTCAATGTGTTTTGTTCTTGAGTGTTCAACGGGGTTCTTACTTAATTCTATAGCCCCTTTGTTATCACACATTATTGGAATGTCGTCTAATCTAACGCCATAGTCTATGAGAGCTTGCTTCATCCATAAATGCTTGTTGACATCATTTCCTCGCTACGTATTCCGCTTCGGTTAGTAATGGCAAGAGCGTTTTGCTCTCTTGAATAACCACGAGTTTAACAATATCCCATAAACGTGCAAACACCACTAGTGCTCTTGCGATCCACGTAATCTCCCGCATGATCCGAATCCGCATACTATTATTTCTATGCCGCATCCCTTAGGATACCATAATCCTAAATGCGTAGTGCCTTTAATGTATCGAAAGATACGTTTGACCACTTCTAGGTAAGAGGTTTTAGGCTCCTCTTGAAAGCGGGCAAACAAAGCAAAACAACTAAAACATGATATCGGTCTACTTGCCGTCAAGTGATAAATAAACTACCTATCATGCCTCTAGATTTGGTATTATCTACGGACGCACTTCCTTCGGCTCTGTGAATTAGTTTCCGTAGATATAGGGAGTTTTTAAAAATATTCCATATCTAATTGTTTTATTGTAATCCTAAGAAAAATTTAGTTCCCCATCATTACTCATTTCAAACCTCATCATCATGATCTTGGCAAAGTCATCACACATTTCTTGACAATTGGATCGAATATAATGTCATTAACATAGTATTGACAATAATGAGATGGATCTTCTTTTTTAGTACAGAGTGTGTTATTGCGACCATTCCCATGAGTAATTATGTTTTAATAAAGAAAGGCTTTTAATCAATCATACCAAGCTTTGGGCTGTTTTTAGACCATAAATGAGCATTTCTTAAGTTTTGTAACATAATTTGTTTTTGCGAAGTCAATGAATCTCGAAGTTTGCCACGTAAACCTCCTCATTGATAGAAACTGTTAGAATGGCACTCTTCACATCCATTTGTATAACTTAAAGTCTGAATGCGCAAGCATAAGCAAAAATTCTTGATGGGCTCCAGTCTAGATACGGGTGCAATGTTTCATTATAAATCAATTCCATCATGTTGATTATATTCCTTGGCGACTAACCTAGCTTTTATTTTCTAGTTACGTTGCCCATTTTTTATCGAGTTTTATTCTATAGACCCATTTTGTTCTATAATGGTTATAATCCATGGGATTGGGACCTAGTTCCCAACATCAATTGTTGTTGAATTGGTTAAGTTTCCTGTTGCAGGTCTTACCCAATTTTTCATCTTTTAATGCCTCATTTATATTTTTTGGTTCTATTCGAAATAAAGCAAAAGAAAATGCTTTTTATCTTGATCATTGCACCTAAGAGTTCTTTGAATCATGGGGGGGGGGGGGGGGAGATTACCAAAAAATGTTTTCTAGGGATGAATTTAAATTCTTTAATATTAACAATTTGAATTATTATTTCTAATAAATTTCTTCAGAGATTATTGCCTATGGGTTTTTTTTTACTAACCTCAATAGCTTTCTTTGACTAGCTCATCATCTTCTAATGGTGATGTTTTAGGCGGGGTGTAGTTCGATTGAAGTAACATTCACGACTCTTCAACTTTCATTGTTTTGATTTGTTAAGTATTATTAAGCTTTAACCATTTTGTGCATATCCTAGGAAAACACCTTCGTATGACTAGGGTCGAACTTGGTGAGGTACTCCTTTGTATTAAGAACTAGCATTTACTTCCGAAATACTTAAATTATTAAGGTTTGGTTACCTACCTCTAACAATTCGTATGGAGTTTTTCCTAAAATACGTCTAATGGCAACTCTATTAATTTATATAGGTATAGTAACGACCGCATTACACAAATATTTTGAGGAATGAATGTTTGTTTAACAGGTTCACTCATTTTTTTAGAGGTCAGATTTTTCCTTCTAACTACCCTATTGTGATTGTAGAGTACTTGGAGCAGAAAAATTAGAGATATCCCATTTAAATCACAAAGTTTCCGAATTGTACTTCTTTATCAAATTCCCAGACCATAGGAACCATTCTAATTGATACAATGGAAACATCCAATTTGTTTGGATCATTTGCGTAAAATACTTCGAATTTTTCGAAGGCCTCGGTTTTATTTGCTAAAAATCTAGTCCATGTGAATCGAGAATAGTCATCTACGATTACTAAGGTATAACGATTTTCTCCATAGCTTCGTATGGCAGAAGGGCCAAAAAATCCAGTGTGAATAGTTCTAGCATCTAGTTGTTGAAACTATATTTTTAGCCTTGTGACTTGTATGAGCTTGTTTTCCAATTTTGCAAGCATCACAAAAATGTCGGTCGTATTTTAGTTTGGGTAGGTTTCTAACTAATTCTTTAGATGCTAATGATTGAATTAATTGCATATTAGCTACCTAATCTCCTATGCCATAGTGTGGAGTTTTTCTCCAATGCTTGCAAGGATATTTTGTCTTCCGTGTTATTTCCTAGTTTCAGTACATATTTTCCCCTTTCCTAATTCCCTTTCCTATAGAACTTTTTCGTCTTTGATATTTTGTCTATCGTGTTCGGCAAATATACTTTGCATTTGTTACAATATGTGACCTACACTAAGCAAGTTATATTGAATCGTTTATCTACGTGGCTCAACATTTTCAATTATTGAAGTCTTGAGAGACGTACCTTTGCCTATGATATACCGCGCAAGTCTCCTAAAGATTACGTTCCTCGTTTATGCATTGTATGTAGAGAACACTATCGATACCGGTAATGTGTTTCAAGCATCCACTATCTTTAATCCACTCATCGGGTTCCAAGTTTACTCCTAAGCATATTTCATCTGGCGCTTGAGTTACGAGGCAAGTTTCATCTTTAGTCTTTCCTACTTTATCTTCTCCAGTGGTCAACTCCCATCTCCTTTAATAAATGCTCTTGATCCGTGGTTCTTTGTGACTTTTGAACATTCTCCAATGAGTGATTTGGATCACCACATCTAAAACATTTTTCTCATCATTTTTACCATACCATCATTTTTACTTCTTTGGAAATGTTTTTCTAGCCCTCGTGTTGTCTTAAAAAGCTTCCTCGTCTTTGGAAGAATTCTAGAATTCTTTTACGCCATACATACTCTTCGTCTTTCACTACCAGAGCTTGGAGCGATCGTTCATCACTTACTTCCTTTTCACCTTTTAGATGCAAGAGATCTACTTTGTCTTTCGTACTTTGACCATATTCAAAGTCTTTCTTTATTACCTCTCATAAACCTTTCAAGTTTCCAATAATTGTCAAGATGTAAGTTGTTAGATTCTTTGATTCTTCAATCATCGTACTTTCGCGCGCCATTTAGATGTAATGCCCCTAAGAAATTTCCTAACACTCAGAAAATTCTTCTTGCTGTAAATAACCTTCATCAAGTGCTTTTAGACTAGTTAATGAGCGGTGAAATTTAGCAAAGGCATTATTAATTGATCCTCTTTCGGATCAATAAATTGTTTCAATTGTGGAACTAGATGATCTATTTTGTAGCTTTGACTTATTTACGTATGATGTTGATTACAAATATCCCAAATTTCTTTTGGCGGTTTGACACAGAAAAATATTCGTATTATTACGGGCAAAGCATTATAATTACCATTTTAGCTTCAGTATTTTTCAGTTGATTTTTAAGATCATCATTATGTTTATTAAAAGGTAAAACTCATCCTTTGTATTTTTGGGATTATTTTGAATAGGAGAAATAACACCATCGGTAATAACATGCAAAGATCTAGATCTTATTGAACTTCACGTACGTTGCGAATCTATGTTTCCAATAAATAAATCCATCACTTTAAAAGTGTGTCTTTGATAGATAGCCCAACTAAAATTTTTCCGAATCCAAGATTGATCAAGTTTTAAAATACAATTTATTTTATAAATCTTGTTTAGCGTGGCTCTTGATACCAATTGTGGAAAACTAAAAGGGGGGTTGAATAGTTTACCTCTTTTTAATTAAAGGTTTTGAAGTGTTTGTGAAAATTTCTAGATTTGAATTTTATGTGAACTCAACACTTGCACAATATGAACGATATAATTAGCTAAACAATTGGAAGATAGTATGAGAGATAATTAGACAAGAGATAAGAGTAAGAGCAATCAAACCACAACGCGAGGATTTTATATGTTCGTCCGAAACACCTCTTCGCCCTACTCCACTCCCCGAGCACCTAACTCGAGAGTTTTCTTCACTATGTCAACAAGCTCCCTTATGACGGATAAAACCATACACAACGTTGCTTACACCGATTTACAACACAAAGCTAAATGTCAAGTTCTAATCTTAGCTAGAACCAATCTATCACAACACAACTTCACGACTTCACAACTTCAAGACTTCCTCACAACTTCACGACTTCACTTCACCACACTACTTATGCCACAACTAACTAACACTACTTGGTAAGATCACCACGATCTATCTATACTTACAAAGATCGCCAAGATCTAGCTACTACACTTAAATACAAGATATACACAAGATTTACAAGTTATGATATGGATGCAATAAGATTGCAACAACACATAAAGGTGTAATACTTCATCACTTGAGGATGGAAGTATTCTTCTCTTGCACTTGAGGAATTGAGCTTGATCACTTGGAAACAAAGCTTTATGATTAAATGATCAAAGACTTTGATTAGATGTGGCTGTTTAAATAGAAAGAATGATGCAAAGGTGAGAAAATTTCGGGAAAAGTCCAGTATTATATGACAAACTGGGGGAGCCGTCTACCTAGGCCTGTCCCCTAAATAGGGGGCGTGATCCCCTTAATTTTAAGGGGGTCAGCCATTATTTAAGGGGCCGCCCCTAGACTGGGGTTTTCCCATTGTCTTTGTTGTAGGGGGATTTTCTTGAACTTTTCTATCCGTTTTAGTCTGGAAATTGAATTTCAAAATAGTTATTTTGAATAAAACATTTCTTTTCATTGTAGAAAATGTTTTGTAATTTTTATAAAATGTTTACAACATTTTATAAAAGTGTGAGGTTGAATAAAAAGATCCTTTGATCATAAAATGCATAAACTCTTATTTTAATCATACAATTAATGATGTATGTTGCTTAAATGAAATTTACTACTAATTACATGTTTATGTTTAATTTTTACTTTTGAAACGTTTTTGAATATATTTGTGATTATCAAAACGTAACAGAATGTGAAAAAAAATATTAATAAAAGTTTTTAGGAATTATATTTTTATCATACAAAGAGGTTGTACTGCAATAGATTTGAGTACGCATATCATCTCGAAACCTGATGGACAAAGTTGAAAGGACAAATTATATTCATTCAAACACTCGAAGATACTGCGTCGAGCATTGTTATAGATATTGAGAAAAGGAAAGGGAAAGACACATACCATTGGTATAATACTCATCCAATAACAGTTACCAGGACAGCTATCAAGCAGGCACCATTTGAAGCACTCTATGGTCGAAAATGCAGATCACCTATTTGCTGGGCCGAAGTTGGAGATGTTCAACTTACAGGACCAGAAATAATCCAGGAAACGCACTAAAAGATATGCACATTCGACAACGCGTTGCAAGCTCACGAGACCGGCAGAGAATTATGCCAATATAATAATAAGCCTTTAGAATTTCAAGTTAGGAGAATTGTGTTATGTTGAAAGTACACCTCGTAAAAGGTTCAGTCCGATTCTGGTAAAACAAAAAGAGAAAACGAGTAAAGCTTAACCCCTATACATGACTATTCCAAAATCTTGAATGGATTTTAGCCAGTGGCATACAAACTAGAGCTTCCCGAAAGAGCATAGCTAAGTCTCTTACTATCTTGACTCAGAAATGTAAGGTTTTCGATTGGGGTAAGGAACAAGAATTGGCATTTCAAACCTTGAAGGATAAGTTGTGTAATGCGCCTGTTCTAGCTCTCTCTGATGGACAGGAAGACTTTATGGAATATTGTGATGCATCCGGGATAGGACTAGGCTATGTGTTAATGCAAAGAGGTAAGGTGATAGCCTATGCATCTAGGCAGTTAAAAATTCATGAGAAGAATTATACTACCCATGATTTGGAGTTGGGTGCGGTCGTGTTTGCACTTAAGATCTGGAGACATTATCTGTATATAACAACCTGTAATTTTCCAGTATTTTCATCAATGTAAATATCCATCTATTATATTAGATGCACTGTAATATCTATCTATTATATATATACCATCTTTTTACAGGGAAATTTTTTGCTTTATCTCATTATGCAACGTAACTTGCATCTCTAAAGTAAACGAGCTCACGCAACCTCTACCAATGCCATCTCTATCTATGTTTACATCATGTAAACATCCTAATATGTCAACTCTATATCTTAATATCATTTTACCAAGTACATTCTCCATTTAACGTACTATACAAAACGTTGTTTCAAAACAAGCATTAAACGTTAACATTTATATCAAAACACTAATAATACGTAATGTATACATATAAAATGAATGTGCAAGCCTTTAAAGCATGTGTACAAATGTACAATGCACCATATTTGAATAACTTTTCCCTCCAAAACAATGTAAAATTTTTAAAGCTCAATGTACAAGTCAATAATGCAAGAAAGTCAAATTAGGTCATTTTACCTCCTAAATCACTTGGGTTTCTTACCACCACTTTAGTACAAGGTACAAGCACTTAATGCCTGACTTTTAAACCTTAAAACTAAACCCTAATTCATCCTAAACCCTAATCTAAAACCCTAAACCCTAAAAATGAAACCCTAAACCCTAATTTTACTTTCAACCAAAAACTAAACCCTAAACCTAAAACTAAGCCCTAAACTTTAATCCTAAGCCCTAATCTTAATCCTAACACTAATCTTAAACCATAATCTATCCTAAACCCTAACCCTAACTCAATTTAAAAGTCTAAAACCCTAAACCAACCGATACCTATTTTTACCCATTTTTAAACCAAGCACCCATCCAAGCACCTCCATGACCTCACCCTTATGTCACCAAGCAGCCTAACAAGCACCTCCATCACCTCCTTGCTAATATACTTGGCCACCAAGCTTGTTACATTACCACCTTGTCATCCTTGTTTAGCCGTGACCTTCAAACGCCCCTCCAACACCATACACCTTGCAAAGATACACTCCCTAGCCCTCAATACTCATCCCTAGGCCTCATTAGTCATCACACTACAGCACTTGACCCTTAGATAATAAGAAAACTTAGGCAAAAAGGTTTCCAAGCCCTATAAATACACGATGTGACAATCCGTCAATTTCAGGTCGTTATTTTATTCTCGAGTATTAAATATAATTTTCATTTTTATGTTGAGATGTGGACTCACTATTAACCGAAAGAAATTAGGGTTTACGTTTGCAAATTAAGTAACGTCAACGAAGAACCGGAGAATCCTATGTTAAGTATCAACGTTTATGT
>BQNB010208955.1:0-10370 GCA_026074375.1 Tanacetum coccineum
TTATGAATTCTTTGTAGTTTCCTCTTTTTGCTACGGGAATTTCTCTTGGTCCAGTGTTCCTATTAGGATTGTCGGCATTTGCCATGGTAGCAGCTTGTGCTTCCAGAGCTGTAGCAATGCCATTAGCAATCAGTTGCTGGATGGCATCCAAAGTTATGGCTGGTGTTTCAGATGTTGACATCCTTTTGGGAGGCATTCTATCAACATAAGACAACACATGATAAGAATGATATCACAAGTTTTGAAAGGTAATACTTAAAAGAAAATGTTATGCTTCAAATGCTTAAAGAGTAATGCTTATTTTTGAATTTAAGCATTTATAAGCATCTAGAGGTTATGGTATGATTCATAATGATGGAGACGGAGATAATGATGCATATGATGATGACAGGGATGATGATGAAAGAGATATAAGTTGGTATTATGAAACAACAAGGTAACGGGATTGCCTTTGTATTAAGAATAACTTGCCTTAGTACTGTACATAGTTAAGATTTGACAAGTGTTTTTATTTATACCACACATCCCGTGGTTAGGATGAAGCTATAACTAGACTGATAGTTTGTTGATTTTGAGCCGGTAGATGACATCCTAAAGATCCTCCTGATCTGTTTGGTGACGAGCTTGGTTCTCCTCAATGATTTGTTTAAGATTGGAAATTCTGTAGTGAGCAAAAGTAATCTTATCCTTTTGCCCTAACTGCTTCTTTTGAAGTTTGATAATCTGAGTACGGATTCTCTTAAGTTTAGTCTTTAGATCGTTACCATTTCTTCGTATGACCATTCCTTCTTCCATTTTCTCAATGTGGTGAAAAGAGAGTTTATCTAAGTAATTCAAAATATCTTTGATTTGTTCCTCATGATGCTTCAGATGTATCTTAAATGAACTTTTTCCTATTTCAAATATCTGAGGTGGGGTAGAAGTATAAACTGAGAAAGATGGTGATACCCAATCACAGGTTTGATTCCGAGATGAATTAGATAACGTAGTTGAGGAAGAAGATGGGGAATGGATTTGCTTCTTAGGTGGTAATAGTTTTTCAGGAATAAAGAAATATCGAGGATCAAATAGTAGTGATGGTGGTAATACCAGAGATGGAGTCAAAACAACTGGTGGAGTAATAGGATCCAGGGGTGAAATAGGTGATTCTGTAGCATAAAATGTTTGTACGTCCTTTAAACAAGGATTATTGTAGAAAGGTGAGAATACTGGTAGGATCATATTATCTTTAGAGTTTTCTGAAGAGTTAAAAGAACTGCTTTCCGATAAAGCTGAGAAATAATCCGATGAGACCGAAGTATAGTTAAGAATATTCATAGAGGAAAAAGTATCCTCAATATCAAAAGTAGAGTGGTTGGGAGAAGACATCGTTCTGTTAACAACCCAGTCGTAAATAACATAAGTTAATTATGGTATAATATAGTATAATAGTTATGTATCTTTACATACTGATCCGGAATGTAGTGGCACGGAGGACTTTGATGGCTAGAAAAGGAAATGTGGTTATAGTTAAGGTTTTTGACCTTGTTCTCTATAACCATGGCGCTGATACCAATCTATAACACCCCTATTTTGACAAATATAGCAGCGGAAGCTAATCTGGGGTATTACTTCATGGATACAACAATCATAATCATAGAAACGATTTAAAAGAGACGTTGTTCAAAAGATACGTTATCATTCATTTAAAATCAGAGTTTTACAACGGCAGGTCCCAGAATCTAGTTACATACAATGTGAATGATAACAAGTTTTAGCCATCTTCAAATCCATGCCACTCCGTGCCATAAGTTGCTCAATTACCTGAGATAAACATGCTAAAAAGTCAACACAATGGTTGAGTGAAATTCATAGGTTTGAAAGGTAATAGTTGAATACAAGTTATCATAATGGAAATATTGGTATTGTAGGGATAATTATCATGGAGAACATTATTATCATGGAGAACAGTATTATGATGGAGAACATTATTATCATGGCGAACAATATTATCATGGAGAACAGTATTATTACCCTAAACTCATGAATCACATAAAGAGATATTGAAGAGATATTAGGATATATTACCCAAAGAGGTATTTGAAGAGATAGTAGGAGATACTACCCAAAGAGATATTAAAGAGATATTGGGAGATACTACCCAAAGAGATATTAAAGAGATATTGGGAGATATTACCCAAATAGATATTGAAGAGATATTGGGAGATACTACCCAAATAGACATTAAAGAGATATTAAAGAAATATTGGGAGATACAATCGATAGATCTATCCACAATATTCGCATTCACTTGCGAAAGTGATTAATGTCATGATAATGAGGACTTTTTGGCATAAAGTAACGTAGACATTAATTGTAAGGAATATCAGGATGCATATAGTGCTGGAAAACACTTTATTCATGGTATAGCATGTATTACAGTTTTATAGAAGTATTGAAATTTGAGTTAGGTAACTCATTAAGTCGCTGAAAAGTAATCACATTGGTTATACAGGAAAACGTTAATGTAAAAAAGTTTGAAACAAGCATTATCCCCTCGGCGGGTTTTATAAAACATGTAAATAAGTAAAGGTGAGGTTATGAACTTCACTATATCGATTTTAAGTACTTGTGTATATTAAAAACAATTGAGCATGTATCCCCCTCGCGGGTTTATAAAACATTCAAAAGATTCAAATGTGAGGCTATGAACTTCATTAAATCTTTGAAAAGTAATCACATAGTTATAAGATAAACGAGTATGTAAAAGAGTTTGTAAACAAGCATGTATCCCCCTCGCGGGTTTATAAAACATGTAAATAAGTAAAGGCGAGGTTATGAACTTCACCTGAATATGTAGTTGTAATAAATATTCCAAAATGAAAGCTGATGACTGTATCACAATCTTAACGGGGAAGGTTGATATAGCAAAATGATAGTAAACAGCCACGTCAAGCAACCTGAGTAAATATGTTAAGTCTTAGGAAGATTGTACTCTAGAACTTTGGTTCATAGAGTTATGAGTTTGATTGAAAATTTGGGAATTATGTATCATCACCCCGTTCGGACCGACATAATTTTAGAAGTCATTCAGTAAAACGTTGAGGAGCTAGGGCACTTAAATCGTAAACCCAACTGTGGTACGATATAGATTCGGGACAGGATTTTAAAAGCACATTGATGATGAATTATATAATAGTTATAACATAATCGGTTTTAAGAGCTTTGCTCAATAGCTGGAAATGATAAGCACGACAAGCGTTAATTAAAGTTATGTCTTATAAGGATTTGAACATATTTTTACACTTTTTCAAAATGTTACATTTTAGACCCTTAAAAATGAAAAATGACAAAATATACCCTTAGAGTTTGCACTTTTACAAGTTTGGTCCTTCTAGTTTAAAAGATGTACAAAGTAAACCTTACACTTTGGAAAGTGACATAATAGAACCCTATAGTTATACTTTGATAAAATGACATATTCAGTCCTTCTAGTTATTAATTTCAGAAAGTTACGATATATACCCCTTGGATGGAATACTTTTGCAAAACAAGTCCAAAATGCCATGCAAGCTTATTTTAAGTTTCTAAATGATATTTGCAGGTTATAGCTTATTAATATAAGCTAAAATATGAAGATTTAACGTAACGAAAGTTTAAAATAACGATTCGTTAAGCTAGAAATCAAAACGGGTCGTTTTAGGGTTTTAAAATGAAAACGCGTAGGTTTTTATTTCAAATTCTTTCAATAATCAATAAAGTGGTTATATTAACATTAATTAAGCATGTTAGGATAGATTATAACAACATTTAGCCATTATAACTTTTAGATTAATGAAAAACACAAAATTAGGGTTTTGGGTGTACGGTTTTGGATCAAAATGGAAAACGAATAGATTTTAAGCTTCAAGACCATGTCTAGCTTCAAGACCATGTGTAACAGATAGAGTTTTTCTTGATTGGTGTCTTCAGATTTAGGTTTATGGGGTTTCTTCTTGCTAGAACCTGTTTTGAGCTTATAGCTTGCACAAACGCGTCGTGAAACACGGGACTTTTAGCTTCGTACGCCTAAAATAACGACTCCCGGCTTCTTTTCTTGGCTCTTTCTTGCTTCACTCTCTATTCTTTCTGAACTTCTAATAGGACCTCGTAGGCGATTTCTTAGAGCAAAGGATTTCTGCTATGATGTGTTATAGAGGAGGAGGTTGGGGATGAGTTGAAATGAAGGCATAACACCCTATTTTATACTTTATCAAATTTACGAGGCCACAGGGTAAGAGGGTAAGGTCGGTTCCATTTCTGATATATCTGAGTTAGAGGAGAGCTATAGGGTTGATGTGGTGATGCTATTGGTAGTAGAATACTGAATGTGAAGTTGTTTTGGGTGCTTTCTTTGCCACGCCAAGACTTAAAGGCCAAAGAGCGTGATCATGATGCGCTTTATTATAGACCAATAAAAGTCATGGCGCGACGAGTGCGTAAGCAGCTTAGGCCTATGTTAGTGGTTGCTTTGATACATACACGAGTCCTACAAAAGCTGTCAAAGGTAAAGACCTGAACAAAGGGTTTATTTTTTTGTAAGAAAAGGGGCACAACGGGTTCAAGGTAGGGCGCAAAACATTGTGTCTTTCATGCTTGATTCATTCTATATACATGTACTGTAATGATGGATTATAACTGATATTGTAAGAGTTTTATATTAAGGATTAATACACATAGAATTGGATAGGTGGATTCGAGTTAAAACAATGGGCGAAAATGAGTTAATAAAAGTCGCCGGGTTCCTAAAAATACGGCACGATAATGGTGTCTTTTAGGTATTTTTCAACTTCCAATCATTATACTTGCTATTAGGATAGATAGATATATGTTTTACAAAGACTCCTATTAAGAGTCATACTAGCAAGAATTCATAGGTCGGTTTTAGATTAGAATAGCGGTGAAATGAGTAAACGGGGTCAAAGGTCCATTAGGCACGTTATGGTTTCTTGGTTTTTAATTCTCCGTGTATAATGGTAATGAAATGATGAAATGATGATTGAATATGATTGATAATGTTGTAATATAAGTTATTAAAACTTATTTGGAGTGGTGGTTAGGTCTAAAATGATTAAAAAACAAAGAAACAGGTCATAGTGTTTATTAAGTTTAGCTCCGGGTTAGGAGTTTCATAACTTGATTTTTCTTGTAATTCTCATGAAATGAGTAATGAAATGGATTGTAAAATAGAAGTAATAAGACTTGCTTCTGTAACTTGTACTTGATCAAGAATTAAACTAAGGACATCCCTTGGAGAAAACCAAAGAGGTCAAAACAGCTATTTAAAATCAACTCGTCTAATCAAAGACTTGACATTACGATATTAATAGACGTGTACCTTAGTTTAGAGGAAAGTAGATTCAAATGAATGTTATATCGACACTTCGTAATAACTGCTTAGTCTCTTTTGCGTACATTCGCTTTCTAGATATTAACCTTTCATGAATAAACTAGACCGGGCGTCTTAGTAGGTAATACGATAACGGTTTAAAGCTCTGTGTTTGATATAACGTTGGCGAAATGACATTATATGAGTAAATGATACTTTGTAATAATGAATATCACTTAATGAATGATATTGTACTTGACATGTTATGATGTTTTGCTTAACATAATATGTAGATTGGATGGCCCATAGATAGTGGTTGCGTGAGCTGTCTACTTTAGCTCTTTATGCAAGTTACATTGCGTATTGGAATATTGCCCAATGCACAAGTAATGACATAAAGCATAAAATTTGTCCCCGTACAATTGAGTGATCATAATAAAATAGGCGTTGAATTTTTGTCAATTTCTGTAAAATTCCCTTAGGTTTGTTATGATTCCGTCTTATGGTTTTTTAAGATTAGTATAAGCTGGTATCTTGAAAAAATCATTTGCTGTCTTTATTGCTATAACGAATTCTCATCAAAGGTTCTCTCGAATTCTGATTCGTCTGGATTTCATTTTTGCGGGTAAAACGTGAATTGGTGTGTTTTCCTCACTATGTCTTTTTGAGTTTCGATTTTCCAGATGATCACGCAAATTGGTTCTAGAATTTGACGCATAATTATTTCCTCGTATTTTCCCTCCTGGAATGCATAGTTTGCTTCATCCCTCCTTGGGTCCTCCCATGGCCTATCATCACAATATCCATGATGGTTTGGGGTCCACACAATTTGTTGCATCCATCTCTCATTTCTTTCATGTCTCCTCTGATCTCTTTGAATTGTAAATCAATCCTTGTCGTTAATGCTTCCATTTTTTGCAATAATGGTGAATTTTCTTCACTTTCGGTGAAGGCAACGGTTTTACAAAGAGGTTTGGTTTTGTTCTCTTTTGACCAATCAAGTTTGAGAAGAACTCAATCCTTTAGCAAACTGAGTGTGCTTCAATTTGAGGGTTATTGTAGAGGAAGATATCCTCCTACGTCTCAGGATCATCTTGGGTTTGGTTCTTCTAGTCCGTGGTAAAAAGATTTGGGATTATGGTTCCTCGTCCTAGAACCATGTCTATGACAACTATGAAGTCTAGAACACTGTCGTAAGCTTAGGCACCAAGCGTCGACTTAGTCGACTTCGTGATGTTTGTTAGGATTGAAACCTCAAATTACTCTCCCATGATCTCCGTCTCAAACATAAGCGGTGGAAAGAGAATCTCGGCCTTACCGGACCCCTTGTCCTTATTTTCTTCCGATAAGCGTGTTTATCACACCGGGGCTTAGTTCCGTTGAACCAAATCTTGTCTTCGTCCCGCTAGGATGAAGAAAAAAAAATTTTTTAACTCTTTTGCGATGCATCCAGCGATGTGTCGCCCATAACGGAAACATTCCACATACTTCAATAAACATATTCGGCAGAATGTGATGTGTGCGGATTGGGCCCGGAGCGTCCATCTATACTTGTCGATCCTTTGATCATGAAACAGATGGTGTCCTTTTGATCACGGTGAAGTTGTCTCCAAGGTCAACCGCGACAATAGCAGCCCCGGGAGTGGGTGCTACAGCCCGATTGTTGGGATTAAAAGACTTCTTGATGATCTTGAAGTTACTGATGCTAAGGTTTGTGTTAATACTGCTATGCATAAATTAGTGCTGTTAGTAATCTTAATGAAAAATATACTTAGTAGTTAAGTACTTGCATAAGTTAGTACTTAGCTAGTGTAAGTTACTACTGCATTAAGTATACCTGCTACAGTAATCGTTAGTACTACTGCAAAGTAAAGATAGTACTACTTCTGCCGAGCAGTGCAACATAGTACTAGATAAGGTGAAGATTGAAGAAAACTTTCTATTAGTTAATACTAGCTTGTACACGTATTCTAATCTGATGCCGACACAAAACAGTTCTCACCTGTTATTGTAGACAATTAACATGTTGCTGGTATAAAAGTGACAGCATAGATCATGACAAAGGTATTACAACTGACTGGCAAAGAGTATCATGGCTGACAGAGAAACAAGATCATAGATTTATCAGAAGGAACAGAAAAACAGATTTCTTTGAGAAGTATGGCAAGATACTTAGTTGATAAGGATTGTTATTTGTAGAATAGATCTTAGGACCCGTTTAGTTCGTAGAATGTTTTTTCAAAGAAGTGGAATCTATCAAGGATTTGGAATCTTAAGGAATTGGTATGTTAAAATTCAAAATATATCATTTGTTTGGTTAGCGAAGAAAGTACATTATAAGAGTCCATGAGTAACGCAGATTTCTATTTGTTTAGACAAATAATAACACTTTTTAACACAAAAAACTTTTTTTCTCATTATCTTTTTTATATACAATTATTTTAATTGTTTTTTATTTCGGAGCGATTGTATTTCTAAATAGTCATAAATTGTTCATTTAAAAAAATTATTTTATTTAATAAATTTAACTTGTTTTTTGAAAATGTACTTTAAATAAAATGACCAAGTAGAAAACAAACTTAATTTTTTAGTAACGCTTTCACTTTTCTAATTTCTACTTAAACATTTACTTTTTATAAATTTACAAGTAAATTGTTTTTTTAAAAATTTACTTTTTTTTTAAAGTATTAAATTTTTATTTAAAAAGTTTAATTTCTCTCTAAAGAAGTTTTACTTGTTCTATTTAAAAAAAATTTACTTTTTTTTTAAATTTACCATCTCCTAAAAAAAAATTAATTTTATAAATTTACCATTAAAAACATTTACTTTTATATATAAAAAATTTACTTTTTTTAGAAAGTTTACTTTTTATAAATTTATTTACACACTGAAAAAATTTACCTTTTTTTTTTTAAAATTGTACTTTTTATAAACAAAAATTACTTTTCTCTATCAATTTACCAAGATTTCAATCACTCAACTTTTACTCACTATCATAACACAATTCTCACTTTCTAACAAACGTTTTTTCCCCTCTCTTCACGAGTATCTATTTGAATTAAGAACTATTCACTTTGAATAATTGTGTACATCTGTATAATATCTCTTAGTATATGTTTAAACGAAACCAATGTATAATTCCAATTCCATAGTTTTTCAAACAACACGATTTAGAATTTAATCTAAATTCCAATTCCTTAAAGAACAATCCTCCCGAAGTAAACCTTGAACCAAACATGCCCTAAGAGAAATATTCTAAAATCTTAGAAATCTATTGTAATCGACTAGACTCCTTGGTGTATAAAAGGGGTCCTGGGCATAGAAGAGTCTTGATATCACAAATCATAGTCCGTAGGCTAGTTTATAGCTGTATCAAGGTAGTATCTTCTACCCCAACATCACTAGTAAGAGTTTCTGAGATCCAGTATTAAATATATTAGCAAGCTAATTGGTTGATAATATGTGTCTATCATTAGAAATTAACTTGTTTTCGTATTTAAGAATTCTTCTTATAGATCAAAGATTAGATTCCGCATAAACCTTTGATAATTCTACAAAGTTCTATCATAGTTGGTAGGATTTATTCCTTGCAATAAACTAAACCTTACACAAGCTAAGGAATTCAAGAACACTCATGAAGTGGTATTCAACAAGAGGATATCCTACTCCTGGGAACAACAAGTGGTATCAGAGGCTTAGTTATCTTTTAGAAAAGACATTGAATAATAAAGAAGAAACAGCAATTTAACACACAGCTGTTGTTCCTTACTTTGTTTACCTAAGAGATAGCGATCCAAGACTCAGTACAAATACTATTGTCGGCTGCATCAAAAGTGCCACATGCTCCTAACCAGTTGCGTCTGAGCTTTGGAGGATACGGAGGAAACAGTACTCCAGATGGTCTGATTGTTCTCTATCGGAAGTCATAAGAATGTGTCATGCACCTCCAATAATAAAAAGAGTTTGCTAAACGGTGGTTGAACACTGTCAATTGCTCCTTGACAATCTCGCTATAAGAAATGGCACAAAAAATGCTTTAAGTCTAAAGTCAAAGAATTAACATTAATGATGGCATCCCTAATGATAATGATTCAAATTGAAGTTTAAACTACTCAATCAAAGGACATGCAAAGATCCATTGTTAGCAGGCGCAGGCTGTTGAGAAGAGGTTTGGAGGGAATGCTGCTACTAAAAAGACTTAGAGGAATCTTCTAAAGCAATAGTATGAAATTTTTTACTGCATCTAGCTCAGAGGTGTTAGATCAAACCTTTGATAGGATTCAAAAGCTTATCAGTTAGTTAAAGATTCATGGTGAAAGTATCTCACAAGAAGATGTGAATCAGAAGTTCTTAAGAAGTCTGCCATCAGAATGGAACACACATGTTGTTGTGTGGAGAAAAAAGCCTAAGATAATAACATAATCGGGAGAGATCTTTATAACAACCTGAAGATCTATGAACCAAAGGTCAAAGGGACATCAAGCTCAAACACAAACACAAACACACAAAACGTAGCCTTTGTATCCTCGAACAGCACCAACAATACAAATGGAGCAGTAAATACTGCTTAAGGTGCTACAACTGCTAGCACTCAGGCTACTGCTATTAACTCAATAACAATTGACAACTTGAGTGATGCTGTCATATGTGCTTTCTTTTTAAGTCAACCAAACAGTCCACGGCTTAACAATGAGGACTTGCAACAAATTCATCCTGATGATTTAGAAGAGATAAATTTAAGGTGGCAGATGGCTATGCTAACAATGAGGGAAAGGAGATTCTTGAAGAACACTGGAAGGAAGTTTTATGTGAATGGTACTGAGACCATTGGTTTTGATAAGTCCAAAGTGAAGTGTTACAACTGCCACAAAAGGGGACACTTTGCAAGGGAGTGCAGGGCTCCAAGGAACCAAGAAAACAGGAATAAAGAGAACACAATAAGGGTTGTGCCAGTGGAGACAACTACTTATAATGCTTTGATCTCATGTGATGGTCTTGGTGGTTATGATTGGAGTGATCAAGT
>BQNB010208956.1:0-10370 GCA_026074375.1 Tanacetum coccineum
AATTTAAGAAATAAGAATTTAGAAATAAGAATTAAAGAAATACGAATTAAGGAAATAACAATTATGGAATTAAGAATTAAAAAATAAGAATTAAAGAAATAAGAATTTATAAAATAAGAATTTAACTATGCCTCAGCTGTTTACCCGATCCTCAAGTTATTTAGAGAAAACGTTTATGATATACATGTTAACCATGTTTTTAAACGCCTACACATCAGATGTGTCGTTGTGTGGTATATATTTTATTGATTCAAGTTTTAAATTTATATTTTGCCGACTAAACCAAAAACAACACTTTAACGGGCAGTGTACCCGATCGGTAGTAGTTTCGTGGTAAGTAGGGTGTCGAACACTTGAAGCGAGGTTAAATCTATCAATTTAATTAATATCTTGGTTATCTATTCTATGTTAATTCTATTCTATTCTAAACCTATGTTAGTCTAAATCCTAATTCTAACAGGAAAAGGGGGGTTTTCAGCCTGAGAGACTGGCACGGTTTGGTTGGTGACTACAATCAATTCAAGGCACTTTTACCCACGCAAGCTAATTAACAAAAGATAAAAGAGCGATCAAACCTTATATAAGAAAACTGTATTAACCATTATTAATCCGATTAGAAAGTTAGTTTGTTTATTAAGTGCAATGATTTCTTCTCTCGAGGTGGCATATCATTCTTAAGACTTAGGCGTTACATCATCCTAAGACCTAGACACATTAATTCTGTCACAATTAAAGCATCCACATAAAGCATCCTTATTTGCTGATTATAATCTATCTTAGGGATTAAAGCAATGGTGATCTTGTTAAACCCTAGCTCATAGAGACTTTACCCACTTACCGCTTAATGGTAATTTATACACTAGTAGTCCACTTATCCAACTATCCAATGGAATCAGAACGTTACTTGTTGAATTATCTAGGTCACCTGCTAGTCAACACGATCAATAAACCATTGGCAATATCCAATTAACTAGTTAAGCCTGAAGCGTATCCTAGACACAGACTTAGAAGGACAATATTTGTGTAACTATAATTCTAGATGTATAAATCACTATATGGAGAGCTATCCCGGACTCTAGATCTACTTGGTTCGCTTCACTAGATCTAGTTGAATGATAGGTCGCATACAAAAGCGCGTAAACAAGTATAAATTGATAAACATAAATAAGCACTCAACAATAAATCAAGAAATCAAGATAAATAAATACCAAACATTCAGATCTTCATAGTGGCTAATACCCGAAGGTATTAGCCTTCAATCGTCATAATAAATACAAAAGCAATTATTAAGCCAAGGTAAACTAACCAATTTAACGAATGATACCAAAAACTAAACGATTACTAAAATATATGGAATTACACGATGTCTCCTATGGAATTGAATACGTTGCTCGACCTCTTCTGCTCTTTTTCTCCTCTGAAAATTGACTTTTATGGTTTAGGTATCGAGAATATGATTTAACACACTTAAAACTTGTTATTGAGTTTTGTATTTATAGGGTCTGGAAGTTGGTTGGATACGGCGTATCCAATAGTTGGATACGGCGTATTAGGGATTTCTTAGAGTAGGGGCCATGCTTGATATCTTCCAGAATATTATATTGATTCCAAATCTTGAATACGGCGTATTGAGTCCTCTGGATACGGCGTATTGATCTTTATTCCTGCGTGGTCTTTGGTGAGTGCAGGCACAGATACGCCGTATCTTCCTTGATGGATACGGCGTATTGGTCTTCAGAATAGTAATCTTCAAAATATCTTCAAAAGTTATCTTAATTTAAGCTCCAGAATGCGCACCTTTTGCTAAGTTTTACCAATTACTACCATAATTACTGCAATTCTCAAATATAAAACGATTAAGTAACCAATTCTTTCTATAACTTTACAAAATGGGTTAATAACAGGGAATAATTGAAGGCTTAAAATAGTCGTAATTTGTAGTCATCCAAATATCCCTCTACTTGCAATCCCACTTGTCCTCAAGATAGCCTTTAGAAGTTTATAAAACAATGTATCCTTAGGTTTTTTTCTGTTAAAGCACTTATTCGATTATTACAAGTAACAACAAACACCTCACGAAATTGTAAGATGGAGAAAACACTCAAATCACTCAACTAATCTATGTGGTAACATGTAACTAATTTGCTCAATTGCTTGGTCGTGACGAGTATTCTATCATAAGCTTGGCAAGGATACACATCTCCACCACTAAAGCTAAGGAGTAACAAGTTTATAAAGGTAAATATGGGTTTTTGTATGGAAAGGCTTACGGTTTGATCATTCTACAATCTTTCACCAGAAGTACCACTCCAACAAGGCAGCTGAAGCACACATACATGGCCGTAACGACAGAATAGACATGTGTGTACGATCACATCCTCATTCGAATTTAACCAACAGTTAGGATGAAGAATGATATAGGGTAGGAACCTTCTAACTTTCACCAATAGTAACAAACCAACAAGGCAGCTGAGACATGCATACATGGCCGTAATAACAGAATAGACATGCACGCTCGATCACATCCTCATTCGCGTAAAACAAGCGGCTAATCATTAGGTGAGGGAAGTAAATTGTTGTTAAATAAAAATCAAGAAACAAATAGATTAAGCCTAAAGTACAAGTTGCAAGACACTTTTTTCCCGACCGTTACCATGATTAAGACACAACTATTTACAACGTCAAGATCATTGATCAAAAACAACAACCTAAGTTGGCGTTCCTGTAATGGTCAACTTCCTAATCATCCCATAACTTTTCATACTCTACAAGGCAAGTGGCGATATCTTCCACTTTGTACAATACTTTACATCGTTGATTTTTTGTTGCCTATCAACGAATAATCGATCCTTCGTGTAATTCCTTCGGTAATTCCTTTGCGAAACGATTATCTTCAAACTTTCTTTCTCACTTTTTTTTGTATTTTTCTCATTATTTTGATTTTTTTTGCTAACTATTCTTCAAATCTCGATGTATTTTCACTAACTTCACGATCATAATAATTCCGAATAATTCCTTCGGTAGTTCTTCGTTCTTCGGACTCACCATTAATTGTGATGGTTGTAAAATCACATGAGTTTTGACTACTAATATACATTCTCATTTGCAATGTGCAAATTTCCAACCGCACCAAAGATAGAAAATGACACAAGACTCGGGAAATACAAACTTTACACTTTAAGCAACTAGCAACTGTAAATTAAACTTAATATAACAGGGTAGGTTAAGGTGTAAGGGTGTAACGAAACAAATAATTGGTGAAATTCCTAAAGGAATGGCTCTACGGGTTGTTCTAAGAGGATCTTCACTCTAAAGGAGAGAGTGGAAAAGGGTTTATATGGGAGGTTAACTAACCGGAGCAGTTAGTTAATAAACAACATGGATATGCTTTTTGGGTGTAATCCTAAAATTTTACCAATTTAAACAAGTTACTCCAATTAAATCCATAATACTCATTATTGTGGTCTCGAGTGATATACCAAGTCAAGTTTTAAAGTCTACTACATCACCGGCACACTCATATTTTTGTGAAATTTGGGTAAACATTTGGAAATGGATAAGGTTAAATTCTCACAGTATCTAACAAGGGTTATTGTATGCCGGTTATGTAACATGTAATTTCACAAAAGCATGCTTGAAAAAAAAATTGAGCATAATTTAAGCATTTTAATGTGAAAAATAGGACAAGTAAACATTCTAATTCCATCCCCTCACTTGAATTATACAACGTCCTCGTTGTATAGTTAAAACATTAAAAATACGGGAATTAAAAAGAATTAGAATGAGAAGATATTTGCTCGGTAGATTCTCCATGTAGGTTTGTTGAGCAAGATTGTGTGTTGAATAGCCGTCTTGAAGTTTCAAGACTCCAACACTTTAAGATCTCCAGATTTGTAAATTCTCCACCAATATTCGTTGATATTTCATTTACGAGGTCCTATGTAAAATAGGAAAAATATGCATTCCTATCTTGGTATCTACGGTTAATTTAAACTAAAATAAGCAAACTAAATACGGGTTAGTCTAGTGAATACGCCGTATCATGTGAATGAATACGCCGTATTGCCAGAACTGACAATAATGTTTTTAAAGTGCATAAAACATTGTCGATTTCTTTTCTTTCTTGAGGCCATGTATAGAATATAGGAAAAACATATGTATTCCTATCTTGGTACCTACAGTTAATTTAAATTAAACTAAACAAATATGAGTTAGTTTTGGTGGATACGGCATATCAGGTTAGTGAATACGCCGTATTCCGAAACTAACAATAATGTTTTTAAAGTGCAATAAAAAAAATAAAGTCTAATAACGTCCAGACAAATAATACGACGTGTGGTATGGAGCGGATATGTCGTATTGATGTCTGGGAAGACAGACTCGATAAAATTAAATAACAATCCAGGTTGTCTCCCGGGAAGCACTTTTGTTTACAGTGAAGTCTTTAAGTTAGACTTTTCTTTAGCTTCTCTTTACTCGGTTCTAGTCACCTTCCACCCTTTGTCCTTTTTCCAAAAGATTTCTTGGTAAGCTTGGTATGCCTCTTCTCTTGTGATTGTAGGATCATCGTATTCGTCTTCTTTTACAGCAACATACTCTTCATCATTATTGAACGAATATTTGATCATCATAAATCTCCTTATATTGCACACTGGTAGCTCATAAACTTCACATAATTCTTTATTCTCAATATCATCATCATTTATCTCATAAGCATCATCATAGTTTGTATATATGTTCCATCTTCTCATTTGTTTGTAACGTGACTCATCATCATCATCTTTGATAAATCCTTCCATGATAGCTTTGTTTCTTAAAGCGTCATCTTTTAGTTTTCTTTCTTCCAAAGCCTCGTACCATTCGTAATCTTGATAATGGAGTTGGTTTCCAATAATGTAAGTTCCTCTAAGTTTTTCCTCCGTTATAGAAATCCATCATCCATCCAACTGTAAGTTGGCCATTCCGAACATCCAGTCTTATAGTTGAAAGGCTTGCAAGTATGTTTAACTGGTGTGGGTTTGGTCCAAACTCCAGTGTTAGTCCATGGCTTCTCATCGACCCATGGTACGTCCTTGTTCCATTCATAGATCTAATCATTCTTGTAGTCTTCATAGGTCTTAAATCCGTCAATGTCCTTAGTAAGTAAGTCTGGATCAATTTGTAAAAGATAGTTAAATTCTTTGAATTCCTTGCACATAGGTGTTTCAAAATCAAATAAGTTAGTGTCGATCCTAAAGACTTCAGCAACTTCATCCATATCATTAGAAGATTCTTTATCTGTGAGCTGAACTTCATCATCTCCTCTGATCCAGTAAATCCATAATGCTTTCATAGTAATATGATCCATTGTCTTGTAGTTGAAATTTTTTGATCCCAACCATTCAGTAAATGAAACATCAGACAGATGAAGAAATGAGAGGATCAAATCTATGTCACATCACTTCATGATCTGAATCATCATCCATTCTGCATAATTGACTGACTTTATTGTTAAAAACTTCAAGTGGTGTATCGCAAGTGAGTGAAACATCTTCGACCTTAACATCCTTAATTTTCATTTTTACTCTAACTCTCCCTTTGATAACCTTTCATTCTTACCTGAACATTTCTAGAAAATTATCAATAGAATCCAGCAGGAAAGGCAAAAAAATTGGCTTTAAGTTTCGAAAACGAAAAAACTTTATCACATATCAATACCTGTATCCAATGGAAGTGGAAGACGCCGTATTAATCAATTGATGAATATACGCTGTATTGGACAAAAGTTAGATACGCCGTATCCGATGGAAGTGGATACGCCGTATTCAAATATCGAGCAGAACAGTGTATTAAGAAAAACAATTAAAAGACTGTTTGATATCGATTTTATTATCATCATTGTATTTTTCCGACTTTAAATCATTGGTATGAATAATGTTGAAGGGGAATAGATCATTAAAGTACAAAACGTTTTGTTCCTCTTCATCATTTTCGGACAATGATGTTTCATCATTTAAATCAAATTTATCGATATGTTGAGGGCTTAAATTGGTTCAGTTAATAAATTTTATTTAGACATTAAAGCATTATTGTAAACAATGGCTCGAAATTCATTCAAGTTTTTATGATTCAAGTTTTAAATTTATATTTTGCCGACTAAACCAAAAACAACACTTTAACGGGTAGTATACCCGATCGGTGATAGTTTCGTGGTAAGTAGGGTGTCGAACATTTGAAGCGATGTTAAATCTATCAATTTATTAATATATTGGTTATCTAATCTATGTTAATTCTATTCTATTCTAAACCTATGTCAGTCCCGATCCTAATTCTAACGGGAAAAAGGGGGTTTCAGTCAAAGAGACTGGCACGGTTTGGTTGGTGACTACAATCAATTCAAGGTACTTTAACCCACGCAAGTAAATTAATAGAAGATAAAAGAGCGGTTCAGCCAAATATAAGAAAACTGTATTAACCATTATTAATCCGATCAGAACGTTGGTTTGTTTATTAAGTGCAATGATTTCTTCTCTCGAGGTGGCATATCATTCTTAAGACTTAGGCGTTACATCATCCTAAGACCTAGACACATTAATTCTGTCACAATTAAAGCATCCGCATAAAGTATCCTTATTTGCTGATTATAATCTATCTTAGGGATTAAAGCAATAGTGATCTTGTTAAACCCTAGCTCATAGAGACTTTACCCACTTACTGCTTAACGACAATTTATACACTAATAGTCCACTTGTCTAACTATCCAATGGAATCAGAATGTTATTTGTTGAATTATCTAGGTTCACCTGCTAGTCAACTTGTTCACTAAACCAAAGGCAATATCCGATTAACTAGTTAAGCCAGAAGCATATCCTTAGCACGGATTTAGAAGGATAATATTTATGATCCTATGATTCTAGATGTATAAATCACTATATGGAGAGCTATCCCAGACTCTAGATTACTTATTCCGTATCACTAGATCCAGTTGAATGATAGGTCGCATAAAAAAGCACGTAAACAAGTATAAATTAATAAACATAAACAAGCATTCTACGATAAATCAAGAAATCAAGATAAACAATACCAAACATTTAGATCTTCATAATAATGGATAATACTCGAAGGTATTAGCCTTCGAACATCATAATAAATACAAAAGCAAATATTTAGCCAAGGTAAACTAACCGAGTTAACGAATGATACCAAAAACTGAACGATTACTAAAGTATATGGAATTACACGTTGTCTCCTATGGAATTGATAGCGTTGCTCGACCTCTTCTACTCTTTTTCTCCTCTAAAAATCGACTTTTATGGTTTAGGTATTGAGAATATGATTTAGCACACTTAAAACTCGTTTTTGAGTTTTCTATTTATATTGTCTAACATTGGTTTGATACGGCGTATCTAATGGGTTGGATACGATGTATTGGAGGTTTCTTAGATTAGGGACCACGCTTGATATCTGCCAGAATCATCACATACTATATCTTTAATACGGCGTATTGGTCATCTCTAGATACGGCGTATTGAGATTTTTTCCTTCGTGGTCTTTGGTGAGTGCAGGCACGGATACGCCGTATCTTCCTTGATGGATACGGCTTATTGGTAGTCAGAATCATTAATCTTCAAAATATCCTTTGTTAATATTCACCAAGTACTCCGTAATTACTGCAATTCTTAAATATAAACGATTAAGTAATTGTTGATCCCAACTAGATCTTGCAAACCTTGTTAAAGGGTTAGTTGTATTGAATAGATTCAAGACAACTATGCTATCTTGGTTATGTAATCTAAGTTAATTCTAATCTAAGTCAAACCTATTGGTAATCCTATGTTAGTTATAATCCTAATTCTAACAGGTAAAGGGGGTTTTCAGCCTGAGAGACTGGCACGGGTTTGGTTGGTGAATACAATCAATTCTAGACACTTTAACCCATGCAAGCGGGTGGGGGGGTGAGGGGGGTGTGTGGGGTGGGGGTGGGGGCGGGGGGGGGTAAGTGTTGGGGAGATCGTTTTGCCCATCTAGGATTAGTTTTACAAACAACATTAATAAGCACAGCGGAAATTATAAAGAACAATAATGTTGTTAAACAAGGTTTTACTACTAAACATTCAGGCCTCCATTAATTTGATCCTAGATCCAGTTGAATGATAGGTCGCATACAAAAGCGCGTAAACAAGTATAAATTGATAAACATAAACAAGCACTCAACGATAAATCAAGAAATCGATATAAACAAATACCAAACATTCAGTTCTTCATAATAATGGCTAATACCTGAAGGTATTATCCTTCAAACGTCATAATAAATACAAGAGTAATAAGTTAGCCAAGGTAAACTAACCGAGTTAACGAATGATACCAAAAACTGAACGATTACAAAAGTATATGGAATTACACGACGTCTCCTATGGAATTGAATAAGTTGTGTGACCTCTTCGGCTCTTTTTCTCCTTTGAAAATTGACTTTTGTGGTTTAGGTATCGAGAATATGATTTAGCACACTTAAAACTCGTTTTTGAGTTTTTTATTTATAAGGTCTGGAAGTCGGTTGGATATGGCGTATCCATGTATTGGATATGGTGTATTGGGGATTTCATAGAGTAGGGACCACGTTTGATATCTTCCAGGATATTATATTGATTCCATATCTTGAATACGGCGTATTGAGTCCTCTGGATACGGCGTATTGATCTTCATTCCTTTTGTGGTCTTTGATGAGTGCAGGCACGGATACACCGTATCTTCCTTGATGGATACGGCGTATTGGTCTTCAAAACAGTAATCTTCAAAATATCTTCATTTAAGCTCCAAAATGCGTGCCTTTTGCTAAGTTTCACCAATTACTCCATAATTATTGCAATTCTTAAATATAAACGATTAAGTAACAATTCTTTGCAATAACTATATAAAATGGGTTAATATCATGGGATAAATGATGCTATAAAATAGACGTTAATTAATGTCATCAAATATCCCCCCAATTGAATACTACTTGTCCTAAAGTAGCCTTTAGAAGTTTACAAAAATGTATCCCTTAAGGATATTTTCTGTTAAAGCACTTATTCGATCTATTACAAGTACACAACCAAACACCTCACGAAATAGGAAGATGAAAACACTCAAATCACTCAACTAATCTATGTGGTAATGATGTTGTAATTTTATACGTAAAATAATATAATATATATGAAATTACCAAACTACCCTTGAGGACAAAAGTAGTAAGGAAAATTCTCACAAATATATATAATAATACGTATATTACCGGTAAGTGATTACCGGGTCGTTTCACCCAAAGAATTGTGAAATTGAGACCACGTTTGTTTTTGGACAATGATTTGAATGGTAACGAAGATTGATTTGATTATCTATTTCTACTAATTGAAATCAACAATTAAAATAAGCAAACGATAACAATTAAGCAAGAAAACAAATAACGGGCACGAAGAAAACGCGACAAATAAGCAACTAAGATAAAATTAAAACCTATGAATGCAAATTTAATTTCTAAACCTAAATTAAGACAAAAGAAAATTTTAAGAAAAAGAAAATTATTATTATTATTATTATTATTTGTATTTAATATGAATTAAAAACTAATTTAATGATTAAAAATCCTAGAAAATAACAAATTAATTCCTAAAAATTCTAAAAGATGATTTTAAACTTTAGAAAAATCTAAGAAATGATAAAAATTCAGAAAACCATTTTTATAATAAAATTCTATTTTATAAGACTAAATTAAAAACCTTAAAAATGAAATTAAAAATATAAAAATGGTAAGAATGATTTTAATGCATGTAAATCTTAAAGTAATTATTCTAAAACTATAAACTATTTTTTTGTATTTTTAATTTTTTTTTTCTATTTTTTATTGATTTTCTAAATATTTAAACCAAGAAAAATGATAAAAATTAATCTATTAAGGAGAAAAATCTTGAAAAATCACAAAAAGTCCTAAACTATGCAAGGAACAAGGGAAAAATAATAGCAAACAAACAGCTAATCAAATAAGCCCCGAATAAACTAAGTTAAGCTACATCTTATAAATAAGCCACAAAAGAAAAATGTTTATAAAACAAAAATGAAAAGGAAAAGGGACGGATGAGCTAATGTAACAAGTTGGTTAAGTATATGTGTGTTCAAAGGCAAGGTCGTGGGTTCGAGTCCCAGGCCTTGCTTTTTGCTATTTTTTTTTATTTTTGAAACCTTAAAAGCAAAAATGAAGATAAGCTATAAACAAAAACTTTTTGTGAAAACAATTATTTTAAAAGCTGACAAATAAGCTAGAAATGCTTAATCAAAACAGACAGAATATTAACTACTTATTATTTTTTTTTTGGCTTTTGAAAAACTCTATAAGCTTCAAAGTGAAACTAGCACTC
>BQNB010208957.1:0-10370 GCA_026074375.1 Tanacetum coccineum
AAAAGCACACATTTTTCTATTCTTTTGGCATTTTATTGGCTTTTATTTGGCAAAATCCCGGGTATTTTATCTATACAATTAAGCATTTATCATACTTTGCAATGAGTACCAAGTTCTTCTGCATATCCTTATCTCTCTGAGCTTGTTCTGGATTATTGTCTTCTTCATAAGCTGACTCAGATGGAGGTGTAATTGGTTTAGCTATCTCTTTGCCTTTGTATTTGGTAGATGTGTGAGATCTGGTGGAAGATGATTGTTTTGATGGTGGTGCATATGATTTGTGAGATTTTAGTACTTGATAATAAGGATCTGATATTGTTGAGCAACAGCAACAAGTGCTAATGGGTTTGCATTCTTGGCTATTCTCTCAGCACGGATTTCATTAACTTCCTTTTGATACTATTTCAGAACATCAAAGAGCTTGTGATATGAGACTATATCTAAGTCATGATGTTGCTTGACAATTGTCACAAATCTTGACCATTCTGGTTAAAGTTGTTGAAGAAACTGAACATTGACTTGCATCGTAGCAACTATCAAGTTGTTTATTATCATTTCATTCATCATCTTGTAAAATATGGAGTAGTATGACTCCATCATGAGAAGTGAATTTGCCAAACTCCCAGAATAAATCAGTATTGACATCTTAAATGTTAAGAGATTCACTCTGTTGTAGTCGTTCAATAGCTATCCACATGTCATGAGCTGTCTTGCAAGCATCAACAGTTGAGTAGATTTCATCTCCAATTCCAGTTAATAGCAAATGAATTTCTTCCTTCTCTGATTGATAATGTTCTTTGTTTTCAGGAGACATATTCAAGATTGTCTCAATTGCTGTTCGTTCTGGAACTTCAAGAGAATCATCTGTTGCAGGTACAGCTGGAATTATGATAGTAGAAGGTGTGTAAGGACCTTCAAGAATGCATTTCCTCATGGTATCAGCATTCGGTCTTGTATCAATGTATCTTAAGAAACGTGATTGCCACTTTGCATATCTTCCCGTAGCAAGCATTGGTGGACGATCCCTTGAACCAGCTGCCATGATGTTGTTATGCATTTAAATGTCTGTTGTGGATGTTGTAACTGGAGTAGTCATGATGAATGAATTGTTTGTTATGAAGTGAAAATGATTTGTAGGATCTTAAGTAGATGTGTTGTGATTGGATTGTGGTTTGATGTTTCTTAGATAGCAATTCAACAAACCACTGCTTTGGAATCACACGGACAGAGTTTTATTTCCCAAATTGCGATAAAAGGAATAAATCTTCTTAAATGTGTTCGCCAAACCACTGTCTAGTGGCAAACCTCTGCCAAACGACAAACTGCTGTCAAAATTGGTAAACCTCTGTGAAATTGGTAAACCGCTGGCAAATGACAAACCTTTGCCAAACGACAAACCGCTATCAAAATTGCTAAACCTCTGTGAACTTGGCAAACTGCTGGAAAATGACAAACCTCTGCCAAATGACAAACCGTTGTCAAAATTGGTAAACCTCTATCAAAATGATAAATCGCTGGCAAAATGGTAAACCTCTGGGAACTTGGCAAACCGCTGGCAAATTTTAAAAAAAGCCCGCAATGAGAACAAAATTGACCAAACCGCTGTTGACTTCAAATGGGTAGAGTTTCGTTTAAATAAATCGTAAAAAAGAAATAAACCGTTGCACCTGTATCAAACCGCTATGTAGAGGTTTAAGCAAACTGCTATGCAGAGGTTTAACCAAACTGTTGTACGATATTTTTTGGGACCACTATCAAACCGCTGCAAGTACTATTTTTTGGTTCTTTTGCTCATCACAACGGTATAGGTTATAAGTCCCGTAACTAACCGACACTCGAAACCGAAAACCCAAAATTACTTAAAACGTGTATAGTTTTGTTCTTGTGGACTTGCTAATTCGGTCGACCAGTTATCACTACACAATATTGCGAATTCGGTTTCAAAGGGTCGTTGCGAATTGGGTTCCAACGTGTTTTCTTCAAATCCGGTTGATGCTAGATTACTGCGAATTCGGTTGATACTAGAAAAACTACGAGTCCGATTAACCTTGAAACTGCGTATCCGGTTGTCAAACTAAAATGCGAATCTGGTTAAGCTATAAGTTGCGAGTCCGGTTGATGAAGAGATGCGAATCCGGTGCCTTCAAAGTATACAAACGTCCTTGTGTCCTTGATTTTGTCTTTTCTTCTTTGCTTGTCTTCAACCCGAGAATACGAACAAAACCTTATCGTCCTTGTTCTTTCTTTTGAAGCTAACAATGTGGATCTTTGTCTCCTTTTTTTTCAAACCGTTGATACCACAAATAAGCTAACCAAAATAAGCTTTACTTTTCACCACAATAAGTTGTTAAGCCGACGAGATAAACAACTAAAAAGCTCAAATAAGGACACCAAAAAGCTAACAAAAAAAACTTAAAATATAAAACAAAGAAAAAATAAGTTACGACCATAGAAAGCTTATTAATAAGCCAGGTATATACCTGTTTTAACCACTAAAAAGAAAACTAGTAAGCTACTAAAATAGAACAACAGATAAGCGCTTAATTATGCAATAGCTGGTGTTTTGGAAGAGAGAGACACGTTTGATGACTCAAAAAGCAAATGATCCAAATAACTCAGTTACTTTGTTGAATCCCCAAAACAAAAAAAATAAGTCACTCTTTTTTTCTTTCTCAAACAGTAACAATGAAAGTAAGCTAGTGATGGTTTTTTTTGTTAACTTTTTATCAGATAATCACTAAAGAAAAAAAGAGTAAGCCGTTTAGAAAAAAACACAAATAAGCCGTAACCAATAAGTTAAAAAGAATTCACAACGAAACACTAAACCGACCCCGTGGCGAGTGATACCAAATGTAGGAACCAAGATCACTTTCACTTCACCATTTGAACAAAGAAATATAGATAAGAGAAAAATGGAAGAATTGTAGAGAGAAATTAGAGAGAGAAAGTAGAGAGAAGAAAAAGAGTGGTTTATTACAAGTGTGTGAAAAACAAATGAGACCAACACACTCTTTACACTTGGAGAGGGGTATTTATACTTACACCATAAGGCTTACATGCCTATGCGCTTTCTATGGGCCGGGCTCGGGATTACTTGGGCTTTAGCCCATAACACGTGACCGATTAGATTACATAAACGAGCCCGTTTACCCTTCTAGCCTATTACAACATACATGAGATAAAGACTGAGATTAATAATATAATTTGAGGCTAACATTTTCTCTCTCTACCTATCGTCTTTTTCACACAACATCACCTACCTCATTTTCAGATCTACCATTTCTAAAATTTTGAACTGCGTCTATTTCGAAACATGAAAAGTAGCGATCCAGAACGCGATCGTACCGCGTTTGGGTACGAGCGATCTGGAACGCGAAACGCAGGTAAGCTGGCGTTTCCTGTGACTATGGTTTAAACAAACCTTCCCATTCAGGACATAGAGACACAATTGTTCTCGCGTCTTCTAAAGAGTGAAGCCATGAGATGGTACACACAATCATCATAAACCCCTATTTATAAGTGAATGAATCACTCAAGAAAGGTTCTCGTTACTTGTGAGGACCAAGATGTTACATGGAGGATGATGTTCAAAAGCGAATGTTAATATGTCTGTTAACATGATGTTACCAAGGTCAATCCTGCTTTCGTTTTTTATGTTGTAGTAGCGATGTAATCAACCCCCATTTGACAGCGAAATGGTTCTGGTGGAAAATTTGTTGCATGCCCGTATGCTTTATAGCTAGCTAGTTCTCTTAGAGTGATTTTAGGATTTCTTTTCAGTGATTCTAATATATAACTGAAAGGAAATGCAAACAGTTATATAATAGAATCACTAAAAAGAAATCCTAAAATTACTCTAAGAGAACTAGCTAGCTATAAAGCATATGGCCATGCAACAAATTTTCCACCAGTATAGTTTCGTTGTCAAATGAGGGTCGATTACATCGCTACTACAACATAAAAAACGAAAGCAGGATTGACCTTGGTAACATCATGTTAACAGACATTAACATTTGCTTTTGAACATCATCATCCATGTAACATCTTGGTCCTTACAAGTAACGAGAACCTTTCTTGAGTGATTCATTCACTTAGAAATAGGGGTTTATCATGATTGTGTGTGTACCATCTCATGGCTTCACTTTTTTGGGAGACGCGGGGCCAAATGTGTCTCTATGTCCTGAATGGGAAAGGCTGTTTAAAAATAGAAAAGCAACAAATCCAAACAAAAAATCAAAACCTGCACAACGCTTCCACAATCCTCTAAAAGGAAGTTAGAAAGATCATTAATGTATAAAGGCTCGCTCAATGTAACTTGTATTATCAGATTGCTTATTTTAGTCAAAAGGACAATTACTAGACTTACAATTTATACCAATTTTTTATCACATAAAAGACTTTTTTAGGTTTTTACTATATGTTTTGGTAACTGATGACATTAAATAAAGTCACTTTTATAGCATCATTTATCTCATGTAACTAACTCATTTTATATAATTGTTGCAAAGAATTGTTACTTAGTCATTTGTATTTAAGAATTGCAGTAATTATAGAGTACTTGGTGAAAGTTAACTAAAAGGTACACATTCTGGAGCTTAAACGAAGATATTTGAATATTACTGTTCTGACAACCATACGCCGTATCCATCAAGGAAGATACGGCGTATCTGTGCCTACACTTCACCAAAGACCACGAAGGAAACAAAATCCAATAAGCTGTATCCAGGAAGACCAATATGCCATATTCAAGATATATGGAAATAAAATATTTTAGAAGATATCAAACGTGGTCCATACTCCAAGAAATCTTTAATACGCCGTATCGAATACTTTCGATACGCCGTATCGAACTTTTCCCAGACCTTTAAAATATAAAACTCAAAAACAAGTTTTAAGTGTGCTAAATCATATTCTTGATACCTAAACCATAAAAGTCGATTTTAAGATGAGAAGAAGAGCAAAAGAGATCGAGCAACGTAATCAATTCCATAGGAGACAACGTGTAATTTCTTGTACTCTTGTAATCATTTAGTTTTTGGTATCATTCGTTAACTCGGTTTGTTTACCTTGGCTAAATCATTACTTTTGTATTAATTATGACTATATTGAAGGCTAATACATACGGGTATTAGCCATTATTATGAAGATCTTAATGTTTGGTTTGTTTATCTCGATTTCTTAATTTATCGTTGATTGCTTGATTATGTTTATCAATTTATACTTGTTTACGTGCTTAAGTATGCGACCTATCATTCAACTGGGTCTAGTCCTGCATATTTAATGCGCTGCAACTTCGGTGTTGTTTGGGCGTAGGCTAAGAGTCCAGGATAGCTCTCCATATTGCAATTTATATATCTAGAATCATAGGATCACAAATATTGACCTATCATTGCCTTTAGTTTAGTGAGCTTAGTTGAGCCATAAGGTGACCCTCGTATCAACGAGTACGTTCTTATTCCATTAGTAAGGACTCGGACAGTGGACTACTAGTATAGAGTCGTTAAATAGTAAGTGAGTAAAGTCTCCATGAGCCAGGGTTTAACAAGATCACCATTGCTTTAATCCCTAAGATAGATTATAATCAGCAAATAAGGATGCTTTATGCGGATGCGTTTAATTGTGACAGAATTCTACGTGTCTAGGTTTAAAGAAGAAGTACCGCCTTAATCTTAAGAATGATATGCCGCTTCGAGATAAGTAATCACTGCACTAAATAAACAAACCAACATTCAGATTGGATTAATAATGGTTAATACAATTTTCTTATATTTGGCTAGACCGCTCTTTTATCTTCTGAGATTTGCTTGCGTGTGTTTTAGTGTCTTGAATTGGTTTTAGTCACCACCAAACCCGTGCTAGTCTCTCAGGCTGAAAACCCCCTTATCCATTAGATTTAGGATTAACATAGGTTTAGTCATATATTAGACTAACTTAGATTAGAAAACCAAAATATTAATAAATTGAAAGTGTTTCTCGCTCTTAGTGATCGACACCCTACTTACCACGAAACTTTCATCGATCGGGTACACTGCCCGTGAAAGTGTTGTTTTAGGTAAAGTCGGCAAAATATAAATTTAAAACTTGAAAGCATAAATTACACCTACACGACGACACATCAAGTTTTTGGCGCCGTTGCCGGGGAGTGAAAATTAATCATGATTTTATATTTGAATATGTTTTGTTTTTTAGCATTAGATTAGATCTAACCCTTAGGATTAGTGTATAATTCTGTATATTCTATATATTTGCTTGTATAATTGTGTGTTTGATTGTTTTCATTGTTTTTCTAATACACTGTTCTGGTCGATAACTTGATACGGCGTATCCACTTCCATTGGATACGGCGTATCCAACTTTCTTATCCAATACAGCGTATTCGTTCAAAAGATTAATACGGCGTATTCAGATCCATTGAATACGGCGTATTAACATTCTGACACAGTAACAGATCTGGTTTTTTGCATCCAACTTCTGTATATCTGTGTTTTCTTTCTCTCCCTATCCTACTGATTGTTTATCCCTTGTTTTAGGTAGTGCATGACAAGAAGTTTCCGACTAGGAACTATTTACGAGTATTCAAGGATTCCAAAACGAGAATTCGATCAGCTAGGAAGCACTTTCAAGACAACTAAGTCCTTGACTGAAATTCGAGATCGCCTGAATTCGATCTATTTTCGACCAAGAAGAAATATTCTGAGTGAAGAAGTTAACGGAAACAATGGTGAAACTATGAACAATTACATGAGCAAGAAAAATCGACCCGACTAAGGATCGGAGTTTGTGCTAGCCAAGAACAAGGACACGAATATTTAGAAACTAAAAGCCAATTTCTCAAGGAACGCCGTACCAACACTTTTAGCGGGTTTTCGGATCATGAAGATGCAATACGAACAAAAAATGAGAAAGTTCTTGAAATCGTGGATATATTTCACATCCCTAATATTACTATAGACGCAAGTGATGCTAATCCTTCCTATGCCTTAAATGTCGCTGCCAGTCGTTGGCTAAGAAACAAACCATCAGGTTTGATTACAACTTGGGAAGATCTGAAGATAAAGTTTCAAAGCAAATATTACCCACCTGCTCGTACTACAAATAAAATGGAGGAGATCAACAACTTTCAGCAAGAACCGGATGAAAACCTCTATCAAGCTTAGGAGAGATTTAAAGAACTCTTAATGAAGTATCCTCAACACTATTTAACAGAGATGCATGAGGTAGTCTATTTCTATAATGGATTGGATGTTCCAACTAGACAAATTATTGATTCAAGAGGTGTCATACCATCAAAGACTGTTGCTGATGCGAAAGTAGCCATCTAAGAAATGTTTGAATACTCTCAAAAATGGCACAATGGAACAACTAGGACCAGAAGTACTGAAACTTCTGACGGATTAGCAGCCATACAAGCACAACTCAACAATCTCGGAAGAAAAATCAAGAAAGTGAATGAAAAAGTTTATGCTACTCAAGTAGGATGTGAACAATGTAAAGGTCCCCACTACACCAAAGATTGCCCACTCAAGGAAGAAAAGAAAACCCTCGAAGAAGCTTACTACACTCAATTTGATGGACCTTTTCAAGAAGGGGGATATAGAGCAATTGCTTCGGGATTCTACCAACGGAACAATGCAAATCCTTCGTACCAAGAATAAAGGCAATCTATGGAAGAAACCCTAAGCAAATTTATGGGGAATCAGCAAAAAGACATGAGGAGAACTCCAATTTGATCAAAGAGATCCAAGCTTCAATGGATGCTGCCATTAGGAACCAAGGAGCATCAATTAAAACTTTGGAGATCCAAATCAGGCAAATGAGCAAGGTACTACAGGAAAGAGGATTTTGGAAGTTTACCAAGCTCCACTTGGCCCGACACATAAAATGGGTTATGGGCTGGCTCAATAAAATCTGAGGGTACTGTTAGACTCGTAATTTCGCGCTCTTTCCAATGGCATGCTCGAGGAATTTTCACGACTTCATCTTGATTTTGAATAATAAGCACTCTTGATCGAGACAAACCCGAAAATACCTGTTTTTGCTTAGTTTTCAATCTGTTTTACCTAAAAAACATAAAAATACCAAACATATTTGCAAGATAATTATCCATATTTTAGCATTTTTAGTCTGATTAATAGTGTTTCACGGGGTTATAAGGGTGTGTGTTTTAGCACACATCATTGAATTATCTAGGTTCACCTGCTGTCAACTTGTTCAATAAACCAAAGGCAATATATGATATCGAGTTAAGCCAAAAGCGTATCCTAGCATGGATTTAGAAGGACAATATTTGTGATCTTATGATTCTAGATGTATAAACTACTATATGGAGAGCTATCCCGACATCTAGATTACTTGGTCCGTATCACTAGATCCAGTTGAATGATAGGTCGCATACAAAAACACGTAAACAAGTATAAATTAATAAACATAAATAAGCATACAACGATAAATTAAGCAATCGAGATTTAAACAAAACCAAACATTCAGATCTTCATAATAATGGCTAATACCCAAAGGTATTAGCCTTCAAACATCATAATTAATACAAGAGTAATGGCTTAGCCAAGGTAAACTAACCGAGTTAACGAATGATACCAAAAACTGAACGATTACAAAAGTATAAGAAATTACACGTTGCCTCCTATGGATTGGAATGCGTTGCAAGACCTCTTCTGCTCTTTTTCTCTTCTAAAAATCGACTTTTGTGGTTTAGGTATCGAGAATATGATTTAGCACACTTAAAACTCGTTTTTGAGTTTTGTATTTATAGGATCTGGAGTCGGTGTCGATACGGCGTATCTAAGGTCTTCAATACGGCGTATTCGGTGTTTCTTGGAGTAGGGACCACGTTTGATATCTTCTAGAATATTCACCTTCTATATCTCTAATACGGCATATTGGTCTTCTCTGGATACGGTGTATTGATCATGTGGTATTCATCTTTGGTAAGTGCAAGCACAGATACGCCGTATCTTCTTTGATGGATACGAAGTATTGGTTGTCAGAACAATATTCTTCAAAATATATTTTTTAAGCTCTAGAATGCGTGCCTTTTAGTCAAGTTTCACCAAGTACTCCGTAATTACTGCAATTCTCAAATACAAACGATTCTTTGCAATAATTATACAAAATGGGTTAATTAAATGGGATAAATAATGCTATAAAATAGACGTTATTTGATGTCATCAATCACTATCCATAATGGCAATGATTACGTGACTTACCAAATGGCACAATCACATCCAATGTTTAAACATCTATCCAATGCCCAATGCAACAAGATCAAGTCATTACTAAAGGTGAGTATGCATGATAAGCTGAATGGAATCTCGCATCCATACCAAAGCTCAAAAGTTTCTACAAGGGGGTCTTGAACTTAGGACCCAAATATGTCCGAGATGCAAAGATGGAACAATGGCTCACACGCGTGCACATAAGCGTGCATGAGATGGAGTGAAGAAAGCTGAAGAAAAAGTCTAACTTAAAGACTAGCTAAAAAAAAAGTGCTTCCCGGGAGACAACTCGGATTGTTATTTATTTTTATCGAGTCTGTATTCCCAAACATCAATACGGCGTATCCGCTCCATACCATACGGTGTATTGAATGTCTGGACGTTATCAGCCCTTTATTTTTATGCACTTTAAACATTATTGTTAGTTATGTCTATACGGCATATTCATGCACATGATACGGCGTATTTGGCAGGCTGACCTGTATTTAGATACTTTTTACAAGTTTCTCTATACGGCGTATTCTAGTTTATGGATACGGCGTATTGGTCTCATGTACAGTTTTTTTAGTTTATTTATAATTAACCGTAGGTACCGAGATAGGATTTTACATGTTTTTCCTATATTTTGCACAAGACCTCACTGCAAAGAAATCGATAAAGTTGGTGAAGTATCGATCATCTGGAATGCTGTGTGTGTTATAGTCATGCTGGTATCCAGACGCATTTACAACACACATTCTTTCTCATAAACTCAACTTGGAGAATCTACCGAGTAAAATATCAGGGGAGTTTCTCATTCTAATTCTTTTAATTCCTGTTTTTAATGTTTTATCTATACAACGAGGATGTTGTATAATTAAAGTGGGGGGATGAGAATTAGAATGTATACTTGTCCTATTTTTCACATCAAAATGCTTAAATTATGCTCAAATTATTTTTTTTCAAGCATACTTTTGTGAAATTACTAGTTACATAACCTGCACACAATAACCCTTATTAGATATTATGAGGATTTAACCTTATCCGTTTCCAATTGTTTACCCAAATTCTACATAAATATGAGTGTGCCAGTGATGTTGTTGTCACACCCCGGGAAGGCAGAATCACAAGGCATGATCAACAGGCATCATCACAACA
>BQNB010208958.1:0-10370 GCA_026074375.1 Tanacetum coccineum
TTACTAGGGCAGAAAATCGTTAAACAACTTATACCTCGTATTCAGTGAACTGAATATGCCGTATTACACAAACACAATTAGCAAACAAACAGGAATATGAACTAAATCTAAACTATGCTAATCCTAAAGGTTAGATCTAATCTAATGCTAAAAACCAAAATATCAAATTAAAATCAAGATTAATTCTCACTCCCCGGCAGCGGCGCCAAAAACTTGATTGTGTTGTTGTGCGATGTTAAATTATGATTCAAGTTTTAAATTTATATTTTGCCAACTTAACCGAAAACGGCACTTTAACAGGCAGTGTACTCGGTCGATGGGAGTTTCGTGGTAAGTAGGGTGTCGATCACTAAGAGCGAGGAACACTTTCAATTTATTAATACTTTGGTTTTTCTAATCTAAGTTAGTCTAATCTATGCTAAATCTATGTTAATCATAAATCTAATGGATAATTGGGTTTTCAGTCTGAGATTAGTCTGAGAGACTGGCACGGGTTTGGTGGTGACTAAAACCAATTCAAGACACTAAAACACACGCAAGCCAATCAACAGAAGATAAAAGAGGCGGTTCTAGCCAAATATAAGAAAACTATATTAGACCATTATTAATCCGAATCAAAACGTTTGGGTTGGTTTATTATACAATGAATTACTTATCTCGAAGAGCAATATCATTCTTAAGACTTAGTCGTTACTTACTCATCTTTCTAAGACTAGACACGTAGACTTCAGTACAACTTAAACGCACCCGCATAAACATCCTAATATATTGAATATAATCATCTAGAGGCCCGACCTCGGTGTAAGTCATACGAACCCTAGCTCTTCGAGACTTTACCCACTTACTGCTTAACGGTAACAGATATTAGGTGGTAGTCCACAATCCACTCTATACCAAAGAATCATAACGTTATTAGTTAATACCAACCCACCACCTACGACAGTATAACTTGTTCGATCAAGGCAAGCATGACGTTATTAGTGATCCTATTTGTTCCACCTATACATATTACTATATGGAGAGCTATCTCGGCATGTAGATTACTTGGTGTGTATCACTAGATCCAGTTGAATGATAGTTCGCATACAAAAGCATGTAAACAAGTATCATGTGATAAACATAAACAATAATTCAACGATAAATTAAGAAATCGAGATAAACAAAACAAACATTAAGATCTTCATAACAATGGCTAATACCCGAAGGTATTAGCCTTCAAACGTCATAATTAATACAAAAGTAATGATTTAGCCAAGGTAAACTAACCGAGTTAACGAATGATACCAAAAACTGAACGATTACAAGAGTATAAGAAATTACACGTTGTCTCCTATGGAATTAATCGCGTTGCTCGACCTCTTCTGCTCTTTTTCTCCTCTAAAAATTGACTTTTATGGTTTAGGTATCGAGAATATGATTTAGCACACTTAAAACTCATTTTTGAGTTTTCTATTTATAGGGTCTAAAGTCGGTTTCGCTATGGTGTATCCAAAAGTGTTGGATATGATGTATCGGGGGGTTTTTCTTCTTGGAGTAGGACCAACGTTTGATAGCTTCCAGAATATTTTATTCCATATAGCTTGAATACGGCGTATTGCCTTCTGGATACCGCGAATTGGATATTGTATTCCTTTGTGGTTTTTGGTGAATGCAGTCCGCACAGATAACGCCGTAGCTTCCTAGGTATGGGATATGGTTATTGGTTGTCCAGAACAGTAATCTTCAAAATAATCTTATTAAGCCCCAGATGCGAGCCTTTTAGTCAGTCTTTACACGTTAACTCTGTCCATAATTACAGCAATCTCCAATATATAAATGATGTAAGTAAACAAATTTTTTGCAATAATTATACAAAATGGGTTATTTACATATGATAAATAATGCTATAAAATAGACGTTATTTGATGTCATCACCACTATCATGAACCGTTAATTACTGTGAGTAAGCGTGAGTGCTATTAATAGATCTATTGAGACTGATAATCCCCATTCGGGGTTTGGTGATTCTTACCTATATCGGTACAACACCACATAGGGTACTGATCAAGGATGGACGTATAACATTTCAAATTTCCTAGTATTTTGAGTTAGATACCGTACTTGGACAAACTTTACTTTGCATTTAAACTGCTACATAACATACAGCTTTCGGTGTCATGAGCTTAGCGCAAACGTAAATACCATTTATGTGATATTGTATGTGTTACAATGATCATACCCTATTATAAATCTTGTGGTCCATACTTATACTTTACTTAAACCTATAAGCTCACCAACTTTATGTTGACATTTTAAGCATGTTTTTCTCAGAAACTTATCTTTTGGAACATTGATGTGCTACGTGAGGTCTTCATGCATTGTGGGATTCTTTTTATGAAACACTTATTTAAATACCCGTTGTCTTTAAAACTAAATTTTAATGCTTCTGCTATGACATTTAAATCTTTTGGATTATTGTAAAACTTATTTATCTTTATTAATGCAATGTGGTATTTTTTTCAAAACGTCCATATAGTGGTCGTTCTTTATGCTTTTTGTTTAAGATATTTATGAAGTCACGCCCCAAATTACTTATTCCGCTGTGATCCATTTTGGAGGTGTGACAAATTGGTATCAAGAGCCCAGGTTATAGAGAACTAGGTTGCATATTAAGCCTAGACTATAACCGTTACGTGATCCTTATATAATCTTTCCCTTTGCCTATACGTGCTTTATCTTTGCCTATACGTGCTTCTATTTTTCTTATAAGTGCATTTACATTTACCTTATATATATGCGTCTACTATTGTCTATATCTAAATATTATTTTACCTTAAGTATTATTTTGCCATGTGTGCATATTCATTTTTCCATGAGTTATTTTGCCTCACGTTTACTTCGCTCTGCACGCATCCTGCATCGTTTCATATAAAGGTGATTTATATAAACTTTTGCGTGTTGCAGCATCATGCCTTCGCCTGTTATTCCCGTTCCTGTTGACTTTATCAAGGAGAGTATTAGGTCGTCCGCTTCTCTAATCATTTTATCCGACTCTGATTCTGAGGCTCCACCATCACCAGCTCATCATGTTGTGGCAGACCCTGAGTCTGACCCTTCTAAGGCTGAGTCTAAAACTCTATCTACTCAGGTTGTACCACCACCAGAGCCATATGAGGCCACCATTGCTCGATAGAGAGCTTTTGTATTATCACGTTCATCATCATCATCTACTACACCTACTCCATCCATTTAGATTGCTACTGTACCACCTGCACCACTTCTGATTGTATCCGTATCACCAGTTGTACCTCGCCGACCTGCTATCCTTGTTTTACTTGGACAGGAGATTCCCTTTGGCCGACCATAGCATACCCTTCCTAATGGGGCGCGTATGTTGTTGAACACAAGGAAGAGAGTACATTCGTTTCTTGCCTGCGTACCGGCTAACTGTAGGAGGTTTCGCTATGTGTCGTCATCATCATCACCTCGTAAGAGGCATAGAGCATCGCCATATTCATCTTCATCATCATCATTCGAGACTTCACATTCATCATCTAATACTTCTGCTGCATCAGATACACCTACTTTAGTTAGACCATCTCATAAGAGATGTAGGTCCCCTTCTACTTCATTGTCAGCAGCAACACTGTTACTCACAACTTTGGAACCTGTATGAGCTTCATCACCTCTCCACTCGATAAGATGTTTACGGGATTATTTCACTCCATCTCATCAGGAGGTTAGTATTGAGTATAGTACTGAGGGTGGCATTAAGGTTACGATTGAGGATGCTACTAAGCCTGACATTTCACCTTTACTTCCTGAACAGACTATTATTGAGAGGTTAGACGAGCACGAGGAGGTTATCTAAGGTATGCGTGATCATTTGATTGAGATGCCAGTTATGAGATTTTAGGAGTTAGAGGAGGAGCAGAGAGCCATGAAGGATAGGGAAGAGACTGCTGAGACTGAGAGGATCAACTTGCGTAAGCGAGTTAGGTTATTAGAGATTGGTGGCTTGAGTCTTCGAGATACACTGAGGGCTAAGCGAGAGGCCTATGCTAGGATTGAGTGTTAGTTGGGATTTGTTACTGAAGAGTTGAGACAGAGTAGGATGTCTCACTTCACTAACAAGGAAAGTCTTTGGAGGATTGAGACCTTCTTGTGCATATGTTTCGACTATCTCCCTTAGATCTGTTGTATCACATGTTATGTTATCGGCTAGATTTCCATGTTAGTGGTATTAGGAATTATGTACTCCTTAGGGAGATGATGTAATTGACTATTTATCTGTGTTACGAATTATTATCTGTTATTATTTCTCTTTTATTACATGTTATTACCCGTTTGTCATAATCTTATTATTCCTATCTATCGTATATGGTGATTGCATTTCGTACAAAATCTAACCATGTGATGTATTTTTAGTGCCAACCTCGCAACTTTGGAGGGACCGAAGGAGTTGTAGGTTTGGCAAGATGGTTTGAGAAGATGGAATTCGTGTTTTGAATCAGCAATTGTGCTATGGTTCACAAGTGAAGTTTGCTACTTGCACTATGGTTGATGGTGCTCTAACATGGTGGATATAACACCCTGTGTGATCAAAGTCTTTGACGACGTTGATAAATCTAATATTCATCTTTTGTATTTATACGCGTTTGTTTTAATTGTAATCGATACGTTAAATCGCGTAAACTAAAAATGATCATTCAATGTAAACGGGCATTAAACAATTAAATGTTTACATCAAGCAAGTGTTATATGATTATTTAGAGGATAATTATTATCATTGCACATTTTATTTTTATTGGTTACGTTAAGTGTTTACGTTTCGCGATAAAATACGTTTAGGCCTTCCCGGAAGCACGTTAACTTATCTACGCTTCATCAAATACCCAAAATTTGTACCCAATACTTAAAGTTTATTTAAAACTTCAAGTATTTATCACATTATACATATTCTTCATGAAAGAATTCAAATCAAACTCTACCATGTGCAAGTTATACATTTTATTAAGTCTATCCTACATTATACTTAATATAATGCAAGTATTCATTATATAAAAGATCAAAACATATCCTAACTTATATACAAGCATGATTTCGTGTATATATGACTAGGAGGATAAGATTGGACCAAGGAAACTTCACAAATATCTTCATAAAAGATCTAGCATGCACTTGAACTCATGACTAGCCAAACTTATCCAAGATAAGCTTCAACTTTCTTTCCAAGACTTTCCACCTTGCATACTTCCACTAGACATCAAATATCTTCAAAATATCTTCCAAGTAGTATATATATGCATGCATATGTGAGCTAGGGACTTATATACTTTCCATTTCATTACAAAGAAATCACAAACTCTCTCTTCCTCCTCTCATAAACCCACGGCATCAAACACCCTCCAAACACAATCCATAGTTTGATTTTCTTTCACCATATTAGTGTTTACATATCATACTTAAGGTATTCTAAGAAGAATTGAAGGGTTGGTTAAGCTTTGAAAGGGTTTTAACAAGATATTGCAAGATTAGGGTTTTTGGTTGAAATTAGGGTTTTCACCTTATATTTTCAAGCCAAGGTTGTTAATCACAAGGGTGTGATTGTTATTCTCTTCTCTACTCATCCAAGCAAGGTTATATATAAGGCTTAATCATTTCATAACTAAGATTTTATGTGTTCATATGTTATATTTAGCTAAATCACCATCTAGGATACTTTTGAATATGTAAAATGAATATTTACTTATGATTAATGTTTTATGAACTTATTTACATGTCACATGGATGCTAATATGATGTTAAAAGGGATGTATAAGTGTTTTAACATGTTGTTTAAGTATAAACATGTTTATGAGCAAATTAGGGTTTCTAAAGTTAACTTATGAGTTACAAGTGAAAATGGTAGTTAAACTTGTTATCTTGAACACACTTGAGTAAAGTATGATCTAATGGACTTTATATATGTAAAACATAAGATAGAAATGTTGTGAAGTAGTTGTAATAAGGTGTTGAAGCTTAATGGTACAAAAATCAAGCTTAAAACATGTCTAAATCACAAAACCTCAAACTTTCTGTTTTGGTTCGATTTTGGAAGCAGCCATATTATGTTTTATAAAGATAGTACATCTCATAAGGATTCCAAAATGATAAGAAACTCGAAAATCCGATTTATAACGAAGAAGATACGCTAGTTACGAGTTTACGACGCTAAATACTTTATAAAACAAATTTTATAAAAAGTTACTATTCATGGCAGAAACTTATACTTTGTAAACATCAATAATATGATAAAACTTTCAATTACGAGAACGTGTTCGAAAGAATCGCTAAAAACGGAGCTATAACGAATAAGATACGACATTTACGGGTTTTGCGTTAATAAGTTGTAATCTGTAATGAACAGTAAAAACACTATTCACAACAGAATCTTGAAAACCTAAAAATGTGATTTTATGATCACTCGTCTTAATACGAAAGCGTGGGCGTAAGAAACGCGAGAAACGGACTTAAAACGACAAAGTTATGTCATTTTTGCTAAAGGCGTAATTATAAATGTTTTTACTTTATAAATACGATTTCACTTAAACGATTAGATGGTGATATAGCTATATAGAAATATATGTGTTATTAGTTATCAAAGTGCTATATTACTAGGGAATTTCATAATGAGGCCTCTTCGGATGGCGTATTGACGAGCTGTTGGATTTACGATTTAAAGTGTCCTAGCTCCTCGTACGTCATGTCATGACCTCTTAAATTATGATAGCCCGAACGATGGTACGATGATAACTATATAGGATTATATATGGTAGTTGTTAGATTCGTAATGAATACATTGATTCGACCTATATAACTAGGTTGCATTAGGGATTAGGTGACAGTTTTTATTAAGGATATTTTATTATCATTTTTTACTCACTCAAGGTGAGTTCATAGCCCCATGTTTTACAATTATTGATTTACAAGTTTTTGGGGTGAGAAACATATGCATGTTTTACAAATTGGACGCAAGTGTATATTTTATCATGATTACGTTTTGCCTAAGTAGCGATAACCCACTATGCCCATGAATCATGAACTGTCAATTACTGGAATGTGAGCGCGAATGATTATAGATAGATCTATTTGGGATTGACCTCCCCGTTCGGGTGACTAGATATCACTGGAAACGAACGTATATCATGTCGGGATTTTGATGTTTCGGGTTGAACATCGTCACGGGCAATGTAGGCATAATTTATAGATTGATTCATTTATGTCGAGCTTTCGGTTCTGTCATGAGCTTAGGACACGTTTATTACATTTTGTGAATTTTTGCATCTGTTGCTCATATCACGGGGAGGGGGAAGTCTTGCGGTCCTGACTTATGACTTTTACATAAAACCTATGTAATTCACCAATTTTATGTTGTCATTTTAAATGCAATGTTTTTCAGCAGATCATTGGGCACGGGGTGCAAGGGATTCATTGGTGGTTATGTTTGGATGTCTGCATTAAAGATTTAGTCGCATTTACATTTTGTATATTGTTATGGGCTGGATATTTTCTAATAATACAAGTAAACAAGTGAAGCTTCGAGCTGTTGTAAAACATTTTGGTTTAAATCCAAAAATGTATCACGTTTTAATATGACTTTTAATTGTCGTTCTAATATATATATTGTGCTAGTGATCTGAGAAGTAAACACGCCACGGGACACTGATTCCGCTGCGACTTAATTGGGGATGTGTACAGAATTGGTATCAAGAGCCAAGTTATAGAGACCAGGTCCAAATGTTTTTGTTGAACTATAACGTTTTCAAACATTACATTCTATACAAGGGGGTTTTCACGAGACATAACATATATAATTGTGCATTAGTTGTTGGACTAGATGCATCCAGATTGATATATTGTGTTTATAAGATATTACGTATTATAAGATAAAGTTCTTATTAATTAGGCATATACTTATATAAGCTACTTTTAATTTCAGATTATCATGTCAGATTCTGAGCATTCTACAGTTACATACACATCAGTATCCATTCCAGTTGAGGACGATTCAGACATGGGGTCACCAGGAGTTGACGGACCACCATCACCGGACTACGTACCTGGCCCAGAGGAGCCAGAGCAGGAACCACCCCCACCCGTTTATTACCTTATTTGTACGGAGCCGGGTGTACCCGAGTATATACCCCGAGGATGTTGTCTTTCCAGCGAGGAGCAGCGTTGCCTGCCGGCTACTCTCACCAACTGCTGGATCTCAAGGACTAAATTCCGAGGTATGATCGAGAGGGATCTGGAGGAGGATGATGAGGAGGATCCTAAGGAGGACCATGCCGACTATCCTGCTGACAGACGAGACGATGATGACGATGATAATGATGATGAGGAGGAGGAGGATGAGGAGGAGGAGGAGCACCTAGCTCCTGCCGATTATACAGTTGTTGCCTTACCAGCTGTTGATCATGTCCCATCTGAGGAGGAGACTGAGTCGTTTAGATGGATGGGGGGAGGGGGGGGTCGAGAGACTTCTTGCCTTAACCACCCTACCACCATCACCACTTACTCCACTATCATCTCCATTACCACTGATACCATCTCCATCATTACCTATACCATCACCACCACCCGATATCCCTACTCATATTGAGACTCCCGAGAGTTGTTTACCACTTCGGAAGAGGCTACGTTTTGCTTCTCCTACCCCTAGTCATGAGGTCGGGGAAAGTTTAGCAGCCGGTGCTGCTAGGCAGGATAGATATGCCATAGCGAGGGAGGAACTTTATGGATTTGTCAATATGGTTGATGTCCCTTCGAGATGTTCGATGTCTAGGGAGTTAGATTATGGCATTACGGATGCATGGGATGATCTGGTAGGAGCCATCGATGAGATTGCACCGACCACCCTAGAGGGGGTCAATCAGAGGGTTACCGATCTTTCTACCATTGTTGAGCAGGAGACTACCATCATGTATGGTATTATGGAGGATGCTCAAGATGACCGGTCTCAACTGAGAGGCCGAGTCAACCTGTTGTATAGGGATAGGCCTATTCATAGTCGTTTAGCAGTGATGGTAGAGAGAGAGGCTAGGATGGCTCGTGAGGCTTGGGGACTATCTATGGATGCTAGCGACTATGCACGTTCAGATGTCATGTCATTACATACTACGGTAGTGGCGCAGAGTGCATTGATTTCAGAGTTACAGTCAGCAGATCACAGGAGACAGGGGGTGATTAAAGAGTTGTGGGCATCAGACCACAAGAGGCAGGTCCAGTTGACTAAGGCATTAGAGTTGCTGAAAGGACTATAGACTCATATGGCCGAGTTCTAGAGGCAGCATGGACCCGCAAAAGGTTCGGCACAGCCTGATGCACCAGGGGAGGCTGGTAGCAGTTCCTAGATTTGGTTATGTTGTAGCTATGCTATGCAGCCTGTTAAGTATTATGGGTTATTCCCAGCTAGCAGACTGTATAGATCTTTTGTTTTGTTTAGCTACCTAGTATAGGTCTTTTGTTCAGGTATTATCTACCTTGTACAACATACTAAGTGTTACGGGTATATCCCGGCTAGTATGGCTTTAGGTTGTTTCTTTTGTCTTGTAACCTAAGTGTAGTAATCATCTTGTATCTGAACCGAACATGTATGTTTTTCCAAGTTATATATGAAATGGATGGATTACGTTATCTATGAAATCGAATTTATATTAAATGAATGTCGATTTGGTTATACCACGATTAATTTCAATAACAGTTGTACATTTCACTGTGTGATGTGATCTCGTTTTATTTAATGTGTATATGTTATGTCATAGTTATGATTTTATGAAATCTAACGGGTATTATGTTTTCTTGTGATTTAAAGAAAATGGCACCAAAGAGAAGGACCACGAGGTTAAACCCAAGTGCAACACCAACACCAGTCACAGACACTCATACCACTACATCTGTCACCAATGCCCAAATTCAGGCAATGATTAACAAAGGCGTTACTGCTGCACTGGCAGCACGTGATGCAACCATGAATGACGATGATAGCCATACTTCAAGAACTGGTGCCAGAAGGCCTGTGCAAGTTGCTCGTGAATGCACCTACCCAGACTTCCTAAAATGCCAACCCTTGAACTTCAAGGGCACTGAGGGAGTTGTTGGACTCACTTAGTGGTTTGAAAAGATGGAGTCTGTTTACAGCATAAGCAACTGTACAGTAGCATGCCAGGTCAAATTTGCTACGTGTACCCTGCAAGGAAATTCTCTTACGTGGTTGAATTCCCACGTTAAGACCATGATACGACTTTTTATAATATATAATATACTATGAGAAATTACCAATTTACCCTTGAGGACAAAGGTGAAAAGGAAATTCTTCAAAATATATATAATATAATATAATACGTATC
>BQNB010208961.1:0-10370 GCA_026074375.1 Tanacetum coccineum
ACTTACGTCCAATTGTAAAACATGCATATGCTTCTCACCCCAAAACATGTAAATCATTATAGATGTAAAACGTGGGGTTATGAACTCACATTGAGTTAATGATAATCCAAATACAATAGAAAATGTGTCACAGAAATGACGGAATGCAACCCAATCCAATATAGGTCGTATAAGTACTAAGCACTTTGAATAACTACTACCGTATAAAATTCTATATATCTACATCACCATCTAATTGCGTTTGTGAAATCTTATTTATAAAGTTGAAACGTTTATAATTATTTCATTAGTAAAAATGATGTAACTTTATCGTTTTAAGCCCGTTTCTTACGTTTCTTATGTCCACACTTTCGTATTAAGACGAGTTATCAAAATATTACATTTTCATATTTTTGACCTACTGGTGAACAGTACTTTTACTGTTCATGATAGTTTATAATTTTTTTTATAGATTTAGTTATCGTAAAACCCGTAAATGTCATATTTTACTCGTTTTAGCTCCGTTTTTAGTGATTCTTTCGAGCATGTATTTGTTATTAAAATTTATATCATATTAATGATGTTTTCAAAATGTTCATGTTTGGGATGAATAGTAACTTTTATAAAAATAGTTTTATAAAAGTATTTTTATACATTTAAGCATATAAACTCGCGTAATTCATAACTCCTTCGTTATTGATCCAAAAATTATGATTCAAAATGTTTTGGAATCCTAAAAATAAGTGCTATCTGTGAAAAAAATAAACTTTATATATCAGAGGTATTTTATAACTTGTTTTATAAAATTTCTTTTATAACGCGTTTAATTAATGTATAATCCGTAAACTACGTATCTTCTTCGTTATTAATCCGTTTTTCGAGTTTTTTACCCTTTTGGAATCGTCATGAGACATACTATTTTATAACATGGGCATTCCACCACGTTAGAGCATCTGCCAGAAGAGTACAAGTGGAAAACTTGATTTGGTTTTCCACAGAGCAGTTGCTTATACGGAACACAATTTCCATTTTCTCATAAAACTGAGTCAATTCGATGACCCCTTCAGTGCCTTTAAAATTCAAGGGTTGGCATTTCATGAAGTCTAGGTAAGTGCACTCTCTAGCAACTCGCTCAATTCTTCTAACACCTGTTCCCGAAACATGGCTGTCAACGCCATTCGTGTTTGCAACACTTGCTGCCAAAACGACAATAACACCTTGATCAATCATTTCCTGAAGTTGGGCATTAGTGACAGCAGTAGTGGTGGTGGGAGTTGTGGTTGTTTCTGGGGCTGGTGTTGACCTAATGGTTCTTTTTGGTGTTATTTTCTTCAATCACAAGAAAATATAATACTCGTTAGATTTCATAAAATCATAACCATGACATGACATATACATAATAAGTAAAGTGATATCACATCACACAGTGAAATGTACAACTGATTTTGAAATTAACAATGATATAGTTAAATCGACATTCATTCATAAACAAATTCGATTACAAACGTGACATAATACAACCATTCCATATAAAATATGGAAAACATACGTGATTGGTTCAGATACAAAATGATATCAATGATTAGGTTACAAAAGGAAATATAAACAACCTATAGCCTTACTAGCTGGGAGTTAACCCGTAATACTTAGTAGGCAGTACAAAATAACTAGCCATAATGAGATCTATGAACTGCTACCGGCCTCCTCCGGTGCATCGAGCTGTGCAGGACCTTTAGCGGATCCCTGCTGCCTCTCAAACTCTGTCATCTGGGTCTGAAGTCTCTTCAGCAGTTTTAGTTCCTCAATAAACTGTGCTTGCCTCCTACTGTCCGCTGCCAGCATCTTTGTAATCACCGCCTGTCTCCTGCGGTCTGCGGCCCGCAACTCTACGATATCTAACTGCTGGGCTAACACTATGGTACATAGCGACATAACCTCAGCACGTGCAAGGTCACTAGCATCTATGGATCATCCCCAAGCCTCTTGAGACATCCTAGCCTCAGCCTCCATGAGTCTAACAGTACGTGCATGTGCATGCCTATCCCTATACAGCATGTTAAGCCGACCAGCCATCAGCCGTCGCTTAGTCTGCTCATCATCCTACCTCCCATATATCTCATTTGTGTCCTAGCTGACAGTCATGATGAAGTCTGTCATCCTTTGGCTAAGCTCTGTCACATCGGTAACTACTGGTCTCCCTTGCATGTCCTCAACCATATCATCCCAAGTATCCGTAATACCATAACCAACCTCCTTCCCTGGATCTCGCCTAATCTCCATATCTAAAGTGGTAATGAAACCATAGTCTGCCCTAAGACCTCTAGTCGGTCTAGCAGCAGCAGCAGATGAGCTCTCTCTGACCTCGTACCTAGGACCAAAATCAAAACATAACCTCTTTCGAGGTGGTAAACAAACCTTGGGCTTGTCCGCTCCATGGTCAGTAGAGGGTAGTAGCAAAGATGGTGATGATGTAGGTGCTGGTATGGGTAGGAGTGGTGGTATCCCTGATGGTAGGGTACCTAAATGTGGTGCATCTGATGTGGTGTGGGAGAGTATGATGGGTGGTGGTAAGGGTAGTAAATGGGAAGTAGATGATGCCTCGGCTCTCAGCCAGATCATATCAGCTCGGTATCCCAAGGGATAAGTAGGGCTAGCAGGTAGTGATGGAGATGATATAGGTAAAGGTGGTGATAGTGGTAATGGTGATAGTATCGAGGGTAGTGGTGGAGAAGGTTTCTAGGGAAATAGTGATGAACATGGGGAAAGTGGTGATGAAGGTGGAGTAGGTATAGCAAGAAGTCTCTCAACCTCTTCCCTAGGAGGAAGTAATATCAGTGTCTCATCTCTGATGGATATCCTAGCGGTAACGCAGTATGCAGGATGTGGTGGTGGTGTGGCCGCAGACTCATCGGTCTCAAATAGCTCAGTCTCCTCAACAGATGAGGCATGATCAACAGCTGGTAAAGCAACAATTGTAGAGTCGGTAGGAGTTGGGTGCTCCTCCTCCTCCTTATCCCCCTCAATATCAACATCATCATCCTCATCATCATCGGATGACTCATCCTCATCATCGCCATCGTCTCCTCCGTCAGCAGGATAATCGGCAGGATCCTCCTCAGGGTCCTCGTCATCATCCTCCTCCGGATCCTCCTTAGGATCAGACTCAGGAACATAGCCTGGTGAATCAGCAGTAGGTAAGACAGCAGCAGGCAATGGCTGCTCCTCAGCTGGGAGTATATCATCCTTTGGTGGCATGAACTCCGAGTATACCAGCTCTGGAACAAACTCTGGTGAAGGTGGGTACTCAAGATCTGGCACATAATCTGGAGATGGCGGGGCCTGAAAAGCAGCTACCACATATGCATATGGATCCTCTGGCATCACGGGTGGTCCGTCGACTCCTGGAGATTCGATGTCAGACAAACCTCCAAATGGACTGGATACAGCAGTGTATGTAACCGTGGAATCCTCAGAATCTGACCTGACAGTATCTAAAAATCCAAAATAGCTTATATTAGTATTTCATATAAGACTCTTATAGTAATATACATTTATATCATAACATGTATATCAATCATGAATGCATCTAGTCTAATCAACTAATGCAACAATCAATGTATGTATGTATGTCCCGTGAAAATCCCTTTGTATGAATGTAATATTTGAAAATGGTTATAGTCCAACAAAAACATTTGACCTGGTTCTCTATAACCTTGGCTCTTGATACCAATCTAAAACACCCCAAAAATGGATCGCAGTGGAATGCGGGTCATTGGGGGTGGTACTTCATAGATCAATAACACAAGATAATATAAGAACGACCAAAAAGTTGGTTAAAACTGATACATTGGATTTAACAAAGCGTTTGTTGCAGAAGCCCGAAGCTTTACTTGTTTATTGTTTCCAAAATACAAAGATACTAGTTCATAACAAATATCCCAAAATGAAATGCAACCAAATCTTTATGCCCGTGACATCCAAAATATAAAACCACCAATGTATCCCTTGCACCCTGTGATTATTGACCTCCTGAAAAACATTGCTTTAAAACGTCAACATATTGTTGAGTAAATTCATAGGTTTGTAAAAGTATAATGTAGGACCGCAAGATTTCCCCATGATAATGCAATAGATGCAAACATCATAAAATGTAATTATGTTTCCCTAAGCTCATGACAACGAAGCTCTGACATAAATGAATTGCAATTAAATTGCCCAACATTGCCCAGGTGATGTTCTAAACTACCGCAACATCCTATGTCCGACATGGTATACAGTTCGTTTTTTTTTCCAGTGATATAGACTAATCCCATCGAACGGGGATTCAATCCCAAATAGATCTATTCATAACATTCACGCTCACTATACTAGCAATTGACAGTTCATGATAAGGGGCTCAGACTGGGTTATCGCTACTTAGGCAAACACGTAATCGTAATGTAAAATGTCCACTTGTGTCCAATTGTAAAACATGCATATGTTTCTCAACCCAAAACTTATAAATCAATATAGATGTAAAACGTGGGGCTATGAACTCACCTTGAGTTAATGATAATCTAAATACAAAAGAAAATGCGTCACGAAAATGACGGAATGCAACCTAATCCAATATAGGTCGTATAAGTACTAAGCACTTTGAATAACTACTACCATATACAATTCTATATAGCTACATCACCATCTAATTGCGTTTGTGAAATCGTATTTATAAAGTTAAAACGTTTATAAATATTTCATTAGTAAAAAATGACCGATAACTTTATCAATTTAAGCCCGTTTTCATAATGTCCTAACACGCTTTCGTATTAAGACGAGTTATCAAAATATTACACTTTCATATTTTTGACCTACTGGTGAACAATACTTTTACTGTTCATGACAGTTTATAAATTTATTTTTTATAGATTTAACTATCGTAAAACCCGTAAATGTCGTATTTTACTCGTTTTAGCTCCATTTTTAGTATATTTTTTTTCGAGAACCTTTGTTTATTAAAAGTTACTATCATATTAATGGATGTTTTCAAAAATGGTTCTTTGTCTGATATGAAACAGTAACTTTTTATAAAATAGTTTTATAAAAGTAATTTTATACATTTAATCATATAAAGACTTGCGTAAAATTCATAACTTCTTGTTATTATCCAACAAATTATGATTTGAAATGTTTTGGAAATTCCTAAAAAATAAGTGCAACTGTGAAAAATAATAAACTTTGTATATCAGAGGTATTTTATAACTTGGTTTTATAAAATTTCTTTTATAACGCTTTTAATTAACGTATAACTCGTAAACTACGTAATCATCTTCCGTTATTAATCCCACTTTTTCGATATCTTTAGCTATTTTGGAATCGTCATGAGATTTACTATTTTATAAAAATGTTAAAACCACTTTTTTGAATTCGAATCAAAATAGCCCTTTTATATCTTTTATATAATTTATTATATACACTTGTTTTATATACTTTTCCACTTAATTAAATACCACAAGTCTTCCATATCTCTTTATATCCTATGTCTTATATATTATAATGTCCCTTAGTCCATATTTTATCCAAGTGTCCAAGATAACAAGTCCTTAACAACACTTTTAAATCATAAACTTTCTTAAGTAAACTTTTAATTTCTAGTTTATACATATACTTTTTACACTTAAACCAACATTGCACAATACTTATAATCCCATCATAACATGATATTACCAACCACTTAACATATGTAAAAGTTCATAATACAATGATCACAAGTAAAATCCATTTTACAAGTTTAAAAGTATCCTAAATGGTGATTTTGCTACATAGAACTTATATATACATAAATGATAAATGTAAAGTCATTAAGAGTTTAGGTAACCTAGTGAATGTAATATATTGAACAATAAAATCTAAACCCATGTTTAATTATTTACCCAAGCCTTCTCAAAGACTTGAAAACCTTAAACCTCCAAAGAAACCCTAGCTTCATTTTTCCTTGCTTTAATCCTTGTAAAGGCTTAACCAAGCCTTTAAACCTCTTTGGAATATCTTAGATATAGTGTGGGATTACTTGTAAATGTGTTAAATAAATTTTTTATTTAAAGTGTACACTTGAAAATTTGTAAGTCTTGGTTTGATTATCTCATGAAATATTCGGCCACATATGACTAACATGGACAAAGTTTTATAAACTTTGAGTATTGGAAATAATAATGGGCATTTGTTGAAGCGTAGATTAATTTTGGTGGTTCCGGGAATGCCTAAACCCAATTTATCGTGAAACGTAAACAATTTACGTAACCAATAAAATAAAATGAACAAAGTTAATAATTATCCTCAAAATAATTACTTAACACTTGCTTGATGTAAACATTTAATTGTTTGATGCCCGTTTACATTGAACGATAATTTTTAGCTTACGTGATTTAACTTAACGATTACGATTTAAAAGCAACCGCGTACAATACTAAAAATACATAGTGAATTTATTGATGTCGTAAATGGCCCTAAAACACGGGGTGTTATATACAGCATATTCTGTGAACTCAATACGGCGTACTGACATTCAACAGACCTATACGGTGTATTCAGATCAATTGAATACGGCGTATCTGTCATCTGATACAGTAGCAGACAAAATCTCTATTTGTTTCAATTCTACATTTGATTTCTCTCATCAAGACATAGCTTACTGATTTATTGTCATTTGTTTCAGGTAGTGCGTGACAAGAAGTTCTACAAAGGAACTATTCTCACCTTTTGAAAACCCAAAACAAAAATTTCGCTCAAGAATGAGCCTTTTTGATACACCAAGTCTCGTAGAATCTAATTCACCGGATTTCAATCACATTTTTGACATTAAGGAACAATCAGGGGAAGAAGTAAGAGAAACAATGATGGAAACAATGGAGTAGTACATGAGCAAAATCCGAGGTGATTACGGGTCGGGCGTTACTAGGCCCACGATCAACCAAGACACCCATTTTGAATTAAAGGGGCAATTTCTCAAGGAACTTCGTGACAATACTTTTAGTGGCTCAGAACACAAAGATGCAAATGAACACATCAAAAAGGTTCTAGAGATTGTTGACTTCTTTCACATCCCAAAAGTAACTCAAGATCAAATCATTCTTTGAGCCTTCCCTATATCTCTCACTGGAGCCAAAAGCAGGTGGCTAAGGAGCCAACCATCATGATTAATTACAACCTGGGAGGTTCTCAAAACTAAGTTTCTGAAAAAATACTGTCCACTTGCCCGTACCGTAAAGAAAATGGAGGAAATCAACAACTTCCAGCAAGAACCCGATGAAAGCCTTTTTCGTACATGGGAAATATTTAAAGAGTTACTGATGAAGTGTCCTCAATATTATTTGACTGACATGCCAAAAGTCATCTTGTTTTACAATGGGCTCGATGTTCCAACTCGACAAATCATGGACTCATAGGGTTTCATACCTTCCAAAATTGCCACTGATGCTAAAATAGCCATCCAAGAAATTGCTGAATACTCTCAGAAATAGCACAATGGAGCATCTTCAAGGATCAAAAGTATAGAAACTTCTGACGGGCTTGTTGCTATCCAAGCCTAACTCAACAATCTTGGACGAGAAATAAAGAAAGTAAATGAGAAAGTGTACGCTCGATAAGATCGTTTAAGACTCAAGATTGTTTAGATCTTATATTTAGGATAAATTAATAACAAAGGCGGAATAATCAAACAAAGATTCATTGTTATTAAACAAGGTTTTACATTCATACTTTCCCTATTACCCCAACTATAACTTAGGGCTACACCAACTAACTATCTAACTATGGTGTACACACATACCTTTTACTATTCGACTCTTATTAGTCGACTCTGCTATGTCTAAAACCTATGTCTATGATCTCTTTATATAGGGAGAGATCAAGACTTACATAAGAAAATAAGTATAAGATAAATAAATCATTTAAATATTAAACTTGATCTTCTGATATCTTCTATCTTCATAAGGATATCTTCCATAATCTTTATCATTTGATATCTTTGACTAAATCTTCAAGAATTCTTCATGTGCTCCACCAGCTTGTAGAATTCTTTAATGATGATTTTAGTCCTTTTGTTTTATTATTATATTTATTTTGTCTCATCAAATCTAGAATCCCAACAATCTTCCCCTATTTGATGATGACAAAACAAACAAAGTCGAGTACGAACTTCATCATAAAGCCAAAGCTTCCCCTGAAGTTGAGATGTAATCATCTCCCTGAATGAAACAAAATCTTCAATGCTTCCCCTTAACTTAAGATCTCCTTGAACATGCCAACACATATAATAAGCTGCAAATCTATAAACCTGTAATCTTCTTCCCCTTTTTGTAATCATCGAATAGGGGTCTTCTTGTAGAAATGCAACTTGGATCATAACAGCTACAAATCATATACCACACTACCAATCTATCCTTCTAATGACTCAAAGTACCCGCCATGAAGCATAATACGAAAAATGACTCTGAGCAGTAGAAACATAAACTAGCAGTAGTAATAAATGACTAGTAGTAGTAACGAAACACTTCCCCTCAAGTGGTGCATGTGGATGGTTAAATATGTTAACAATAAGCTTTCCCTGAAAAGAATATGAATCTTTGTTTGATTATTCTGCCTTTGTGATTAATTTATCCTAGATATAAGATCTAAACAATCTTGAGTCTTAAACGATCTTATCAATTGGTATCAGAGCCTCATAGCTCTCGATCTAGGATCTATCAAGGTTTTATACAAGGTTTTGTTCGTGTTTGATATTTTGTTTTCTGTAATAAAGAAGAATCGAAGACATTAGGGTTTCAGCAAACCCTAAAAACAAAAACTTTGAAGGTTGTTTCAAAAACCAGGTTGAATTGATAATGGTGTTGTTCATTAAATAGAAGCAGCAGGTAGCGTCAAGAAGATTATTGATTTGTTGTTGAGTTGGTGTCGAAGGCTGCTAGTATGATTATGATGTTGCTAGGGTTCGAATCAAGGCAGTGACAAAAGATTGAAGCTTCAAAGACGTGACAAGCAGGTTGAAAACATCAGGAAACAGCAGACATGGGAATTTAGTGCTACTATGCTCATGTGATATTGGCTAAGGTAATTTTAATATTGCTAGCTTTATGATTGCAAGTAGTTTGTGTTTATACTGCCAATGATAAGTACTGCTTGGAGACGAACACAATTGGGGACGCACATAGGTTATACTAAATGTTGCTTCAAAGAAACTTAAAACTACTAGTGTGCTTCGTGGTTTTTACAACTCTTTGAGTTTGTTTGTTTAATGCTAGCTTATAAATATGTTAATACTGTCATCGTTCACTTAATGTTGTTGGTATGTGATATTAACATTAGTACTGCCAAAGATAAATGTTAATACTGCTGCCCAAGAATTTAGTACTGCCAGTTTATTCATTTGCACTGCCAAGTGAATGAAGAATTAGTGACAGTTTAGTGACAGCCTTGTGACGGAAAAAGTGTCGCTAACAGATTTAGGAGGAAGGAGAATAAACTTTAGGGACAAGTTAGCAATAGATTAGTAACAGATAATGTGTCACTAATAGCCTTGAGAGGAAGGAGAACACATATTACCGACGGGTTTATAATGGTTTTGTGACAGATAATTATTTGTTTCTCATGGTCAGCCTTGTAAAGGAATATGTATTACTTAAGAAGAAGAATAGTATAACTGGCTTCTTAGAACAGTTGGTTAGAAGTGTGTTGTTAATTATTTGTTTCTCATGGTCGGCTGTTCGAGTCCCACTTGTGGCGTTTTCTTTTTAATGTTGTAGCAGGCCAACGAATCATGTCTGAACTAGGTATAAGGATTGTTTGCTAACAGGTTGTGATTTGGGCCTCAAGAATATGGTTTTTAGGCTTTAACCAAGATTAGAATACTTCTCTTATATGTTATTATATTGGGCTTGGATGGTGTACTGATATCAAAAATGGGCTGGTGATTTTTGGCAGGCGAGCATTGATTATTTGATTTTGGGTTAGTAAAAGTTTGGCAAGCCAATTATAATCAAGTATATCAAATTGAAAGTTGGGCATGATATGTTACTTATGGTTACTATTGTTCAAGGTTTTTTTTGTACTGCTCGTTGAAAGTGTGAAAGCAGTTTGAAGTTAATACTGTTGGGTTCGCACATGGATGAAAACAACAGTATGTTCGAGAAAAAATTTAAACTGCTAGTTGCGTCCGATATAATGTTTATACTGTTAGTGTTGTTTAACATCAGACAAGACATGGATTTTTTTATTCTCGAATGTTAAAGAAATCTCGAACAGAAAGGATAACACACATAGAAGAGTATGGTTTTAGATTTGTTACACACATAGGTTCAAGAGGTATTTGAGACAGATTTAAATGTGCTTAAAAGATTTAATGGCTCATTTTATTTGTT
>BQNB010208962.1:0-10370 GCA_026074375.1 Tanacetum coccineum
TTTGCTATCGAGTTGGCCAACGACTTGATGGATCAGAAGCTCCGCACTTATGCGGAAAGGCAGAATGAAAACAAGAGGAAGGCTGATGATTCGTCAAGAAACATTCACCAACAACAACCCCACAAGAACAAAATGTAGCTAGGGCGTACACTGCTGGCCCTGGTGAAAAGAAGGTCTATATTGAGGACCTACCTTTGTGCACTAAGTGCAATTACCGTCACACTGGACAATGTGCACCCAAGTGTGGAAAATGCAAGAGGTATGGTCATGCTACCACTGATTGCCGGGTCAACACCAACAACAACAATAAGAATCAAAAGGCTAGGGCATGCTATGAATGTGGTAACGCCGAGCATATGAGGAGGGATTGTCCAAAACTGAAGAACCGTGGAAATGGCAACGGGAATGGCACAGCTCAAGGAAGAGCTTATGCTTTGGGAGGAAGAGATGCTAGCTCGGACCCTAACGTCATCACGAGTACGTTTCTTCTCAACGACCGTTATGATAAGATTTTGTTTGATACTGGTGCGGATAGGAGCTTTGTATCTAATACCTTTAGTACCTTGATTGACATTACCCCCACTACATTAGAAAATCATTATGACGTAGAATTAGCCGATGGGAAAATCATAGGAGTTAACACCATAATCCGAGATTGCACTCTAAACTTCATGAATCACCCTTTTAACATCGACTTGATGCATGTCCCACTCGGTAGTTTTGATGTCATTATTGGAATGGATTGGTTAACAAAGTATCATGGAGTGATCATCTGTGACGATAAGATTGTACGTGTACCTTTCGGAAGAGAGATGCTAATTTTCCAAGGCAATAAGAACAACAAAAGGGGAGAATCCCGACTAAATATCATTTCGTGCACTAAGGCACAAGAGTATTTGTCAAAGGGATGTGATGTCTTTTTGGCACACATTACCACGAAGGAAGCCAAAGACAAGTCGGAGGGGAAGCGACTTGAGGACGTGCCAATTGTTAGAGACTTTCCTAAAGTCTTTCCTGAAGACTTGCCGGGTATTCCACCAGCTCGGCAAGTAGAATTCCAAATTGATTTGGTACCAGGTGTTGCACCTGTAGCACGGGCGTCTTATCGGTTGGCACCATCTGAAATGAAGGAACTGGCGGAACAACTTCAAGAACTATCCGACAAAGGATTTATAAGGCCCAGCTCTTCACCCTAGGGAGCTCCGGTCTTGTTCGTCAAAAAAAAGACGGATCATTCTGTATGTGCATCGATTATCGTGAACTAAACAAGCTAACGGTAAAGAACCGTTATCCACTTCCGAGAATTGATGACTTGTTTGACCAACTTCAAGGATCGAGTCTCTACTCGAAAATCGACTTACGATCAGGTTACCATCAATTGAGAGTTCGCGAAGAAGACATTCCTAAGACCGCGTTTAGGACGCGTTATGGGCACTACGAATTTCAAGTAATGCCTTTTGGTTTAACAAACGCACCGGCGGTATTTATGGACCTCATGAACTGGTTGTACAAACCTTATTTGGATAAGTTTGTGATTGTCTTTATCGACGATATACTAATTAATTCAAAGAACAAGGAAGAGCATGAAGATCATCTCAAATTAATCTTAGAGTTTCTTAGGAAAGAAGAGTTGTACGCAAAATTCTCCAAGTGTGAATTTTGGATTCCAAAAGTACAGTTTCTCGGACACGTGATTGATAGTAAAGGCATTCACGTAGATCCAGCAAAGATCGAGTCGATTAAAGATTGGGCATCTCCTAAGAGTCCAACAGAGATCCTTCAATTTTTAGGACTTGTCGGTTATTACAGAAGATTCATTGAAGGCTTTTCCAAAATCGCAAAGCCAATGACTAAGCTGACTCAGAAGAGCGTGAAGTTCGACTGGGGAGAAAAGGAGGAAGCTGTATTTCAATTAATTAAACAAAAGCTGTGTAGCGCACCCATTCTGGCCTTACCTAAAGGATCAAAAAACTTTATTGTTTATTGCGATGCTTCGCATAAAGGATTGGGTGTTGTACTTATGCAAAACGAGAAGGTTATAGCCTATACCTTTCGACAACTGAAAATTCATGAGAAAAACTACACCACTCATGACCTAGAGCTTAGAGCTGTAGTGTTTGCCCTTAAGATGTGGAGACATTACTTATACGGAACAAGGTGCACCTTATTTACCGACCACAAGAGCTTACAACATATCCTTGATCAAAAAGAGTTGAACATGAGACAACGACGATGGTTGAAGCTTCTTAGCGATTACGATTGTGACATTCGCTACCACCTAGGGAAGGCGAACGTAGTTGCTGATGCATTAAGTAGATGTTGGAGGTATGCTCCGACAAGACCTTACAAAGGAAAGATTGAAACCCTGTAAAACTCAAAATTTGAATTTCATTTCATATCGGTAATTTTGGAATATAACCTAAAGTTTAATAATAAGTATTTGGAAATAAAACCTTAGGTTATAATTTTGGGAAATTATAAATATATAACATAAGGTATTTCCTTTTAAAAAAATAATATATTTTGTAATCTTGATTATTTTGTATATTTACTTTTTTTTATTAAAACCTATTTTAAGGGATAAGTATTAAAAGATTTTAGCAAGTATTTTGTGTAATCTTCAAAATGGGAAAAAAATTATTTTGTCCCCCCTCCTTTGCTTCTATTGGTCGGCTCCTATAGGTGTTGATACACCAAATCTTTTATTTTTGTAGCAAATGATATTTTAGGAAAAGAGTGTAAGAAAATCTTTTAATTTGCAAGAAAGTTATTTTTGTCTTCCTTCTCTTTTTCTCCTATATATACCGGCCCCCACTCCCATCATTCTCCATCATTCTCTAAAAATTTCTCTCCATAATTTTGTGTATTCCTCCATAGAAGCTTCGAGCAAGAAGAAGGTTTAGGTGTTTTTGGGTAATCCTTGAAGTTTGGTGTTCTTGGTGTGGTTTTGATCTTCATTCTTTGGTGTATTCTTGGGTTCTTGGTGTTGGATCTTGTACTCCTCCCTCATTCCATAGATTCGGTGAAGGTGTTGTGATCTCTTGCTTTTGTATTCATTTCTCTCTGATTGCTTATTCGCTAAGGTACATATATTCCGTCCTTTTAGTAAGGACACTCAATTCTTATTTGTTTTAACTACTTTGATTCGTTTGATATTCCGTTTGATTTGCTATCCGTTCTCATGATCCATTTAATATTCATTGATAATCCGTTTGATTTGATATTCACAAGTATGTTTTTGTTGATCCTTGTTTAAATATGAGATTAGATCTGTTCTCCTGATTTCATTATCAGTATCTTGTTCACTTATATCTTTTGCCTAAATCTTTGCCCGAGCTATTTGTATCTAGTCATGGAGGTACCATGACCATGTCATTGATGCACCAATGGCATGACACTATCTGTGTGTGATTGGTCCACGGCGTTCCCTTTTGTATGTGCACTTATTATGATTTGATTATATATGTTCGTACACTCGCCATAGTGCTTGTATATATGGATATAACTTTGTTTTGCCGGGAGCGTATGAATGCATCCTAGGTACTTTGTTCTGTTCAATATCTATTCAACCATATAATTTAATCACAGACTCCAAGCCAAAAATATTTGAGAAAACACACATTTATTCTACTGTTTTAAAACAGTCCCAATAAAATCCATTCAAACCTATTCTAAACTCATCCAAAACACAATCAACCCTCATGCAATGCTACTACACATCTCCTAAACATATCCCATACTTCATAACATAAATTTTTAGATCAAACCAAAGATCATAAGATCAAGAACATGCATGCCTCAAAAGAATCAAAATCAAGCACATGCATCTTCCATAAAAATTAGACAACAATTTAGGGTTTTTAAGGATGACTTACAACACAAAATGGAAGAAGGAAAATGATCAAACACAACCCTTAGATGGGTGTGTGTTGGCTGCCGAGTACACAAGGACCAAACCCAAATCCAAAATAAACATTTACTTCAATAAATCTTGAAAATACACCCAAATAATTTACCCTTGATAATCTTCTTGCTTTAAATCAAACAAAGACCCTAAAACTCAAAATCTTCCAAAAATCAAGAACTCGAAAACATGGTGCGTGGTGATTTTTATTGGTGAGGGATGATTAAGGTTTATGGTAGTAATGATTTAAGGTTAAAAGGTGTAGATTTGGTGGAGATTTGGTTGGGCTTTTGTTTGGTATTTCTTATATTACTTAGTTTCCGAGCCCGATAACCTATTTAACTCGTTATTTGTTGTAAAGTTATGAGTTTTTCGACACGGTTTTTGGCTAAATACGAATAAATGATGGAAAATAATAAAAATAAAATAATCTAAACTCTCGTGGCTAAATATGGCTTTCGTTGATTTCTCGATCGATAAAACGGATAATTTAATATGTACGATTCGAGAAAGTTTTAAAATGGACGATTTTAATAAAAATCGATTAAGATAATAAAATGAATTATTTAAAATTTAGAAATTAATTATAATTTTAGATTAAGTAGTGACCTTAAATACGGAGAATTTTTAAAGATAAAAATAAAGACGGTTACACTTAAACGGATAAACTGCCTATATCGGCTTAAGATTAAACAAGAACGAGAATCATGAAATCGCGTAAACAAAAGCCACTTACAAGGAAAAATAAAGAACAAATATGAATTAAATATGGATATTAAAAGATGGATTGTCACAGAAAACCTCACAGTTGAAGATGCTGGATGTATGCTCAGACAGGTCCTTACAAAGGAAAGATTGAAACCCCGTGCGGGCGGAACCTTATGTTTATACAACAGAGTTTGGTTTTACCGTGTTATGGTGACTTAAGGACTCTAGTCATGCACGAGTCTCATAAGTCAAAATATTATATTCATTCGGATTCTGACAAGATGTACCAAGACTTTGGTTAAAGGTGAATAGTTGGAATTTACCTAAGTAGTATTATTATTATATATTTTATAGGTACGTAAAACTACTATCATCAAGGCAGAGAACCAAAAACCTTCTGGTTTGCTAGTCCAACCAGAGATTCCAGAATGGAAGTGGGAGAAAATCACCATGGATTTCGTCACTAAACTCCCTAAGACGACAAACGGTTATGATACCATTTGGGTGATCGTTGATCGTCTTACAAAATCTGCTCACTTCCTACCAATGAGGGAAACGGATCCCATAGAGAAGTTAATGAAGCTTTACATGAAGGAAGTAGTCACCCGACATGGTGTGCCTGTTTCTATTATCTCCGATCGTGATGGTAGATTCACATCACTATTCTGGAAAGCACTTAATAAGGCATTGGGAACTCGATTGGACATGAGTACGGCCTATCATCCCGAAACTGACGGTCAAAGTGAAAGGACTATCCAAACTTTGGAAGACATGTTACGCGCTTGCGTGTTAGACTTTGGAAAGAATTAGGATAGACATTTACCGTTAGTGGAATTCTCTTACAACAACAATTACCATACCAGCATAAAGGCTACACCATTCGAGGCACTGTATGGATGAAAGTGTCGATCACCCGTGTGTTGGGCAGAAGTTGGAGATGCTCAGCTTACTGGTCCTGCAATAATTCATGAAACCACCGAGAAGATCGTCCAAATCAAAAGCAGAATCCAAGCCGCTCGTGACCGACAGAAGAGCTATGCAAACATTAGACATAAACCAATGGTGTTTCAAGTTGGTGATAGAGTCATGTTAAAAGTTTCACCTTGGAAAGGGGTTGTGCGTTTTGGTAAATGGGGGAAGTTAAACCCTAGGTATGTAGGTCATTTCAAGGTGACCGAGAGAGTCGGAACTATTGCCTATAAAATTGATCTACCACAACAATTAAGCCGAGTTCATAACACGTTTCACGTGTCAAATCTGAATAAGTGTTTGTTCGATGAATCGCTTGTGATTCCGTTGGAAGAACTACGTGTTGATGACAAGCTCCACTTTGTGGAAGAGCCAGTAGAAGTTATGGATTGTGAAATCAAGCAATTGAAGAGAAGTCGCATTCCCATCATTAAGGTTAGATGGAACTCTAAACGAGGTCCTGAGTTTACCTAGGAACGTGAGGATCAATTCAAGCAGAAATACCCACATCTCTTCACCAAGACCGCACCGTCGTCAAGTGCCGCGTCTTAAGCCTTGAGGACAAGGCTCATTTAACGGGGGAAGACTATAACACCCCGTATTTTCAGGTCATATTACGATTTCAATAATTATATTTTCCCTCTATTAATAACATTTTTACGTGCTTACTCTTATTGTAAGTCGACTGGTTAAACCCTAATAAGTAAGATTTAACCTAGGGATTCTTAATAACAGGAATAGGGCTTCGTTTAAACTAAAGATTTTAGTATTCATTTCCTTTACGACGTAGCTATCCATAAGCGATTATGTGCTATGCATTCCCCATAAATAAGTGTGTACTCTAATAAGTAAACAAAAACCAAACATTGTATTCTTTCCTTGTCTTCAAATAATACACAAGCAAATTTCCTAAACCATGAAGCCTAATTCAAGAAACAAATTTTGCTCTCCTATAAAAGATAGAAAAGAACTCGTGTATACCTCTACACAAATCCATCCCTAATGTAACTCTTTTATCCAACAAATAAAGCCCAACATCTTTTTTTTATAAATCCCTAAGAAACACGTAAACACTAGGCTACTCTTCCCTTTTCTTGATCCTGCTCCCAACGACTCCAAAATCCTAACTCCCACAAACAGTACTCACCTTTTATATCTTGTACCTTGACCAAGTATAAGCCTCAAAAATCCTTGCCTTATATGAATCAACATACAAACGTGACCCATAAATGTAATACTATACATGCAATATTACTCTAGTATATAAAGCCTTGCATACCTCCTCTTGCAAACTCAGATGAGGAAAAACACAGAATCAACACAACTCAGTTATCATCATACTCTCCTTGGATTTCCTTGATCTTCTATCTTTCGATTCATATACAACACACACAACCCTTACACTTCACTTCCTCTAAAAAACCCTAAAACTCCAAGGAAACCCTAACTAGTTTCTTTGGTTTCATTCCCTATAAATCGTCCACACCAAGGCAGAAAACAAACGAGCAACGGGGTCGTGATCATAAGGGGTGCAATAGGCGTATTGAGTATTGGTTTGGGGATTTGGTTCGTGTATACGTGTGGTGAAAGGAAGCCGAGTATTCATTCACTTTCATTGGGTCAAGTCTAAACGCGTTCGTCTTTGAGCCTTGTGAGCAAATCGTTTCCTGATTTTTTTTTAACCTTATATGCAATTCTTATACCTATTGTTGTGTGCTTGAAACCTGTAAAAACAAAACACGTTTCTTTTTGTTTGCTTTCTGATATATAAATCGAATAACATTAAAAACTTTTATAAAATTTGTCAAGTGACTAAAAAGACATGGACCATGCTTAAACTAGGGTAATAGGTTTAGAAAATTCAGCCATTTGTGGTTCGGACTCAGTAGTGGAATAAAAAGAAAACACATAGCTGAAGTTCATAATAAATCACAAGCTTACATTTGTAGGTTTGGGTACACTAAGCAACCCCTAGGAGTTGAGTATGGGAATCGAACTTTGTTTATTTCAAAAATAGGACATGTAAGAATTATTTTGCCCCTGGAATCACTAATTTTCGTCAAGAGATGAAGAAGTTAGAGGGTCTCAAAGTTAGGCGTAAAAATTGTTACTTTTCCAATGTTTTAAGGGCAGCCAGCGAGACAATTTTGCTCAGGGATTTGCGACACATTTATCTAATGTTAAAACTAACTAAAGGCTGCTATTTGAAGCCTGATGTACCACCTTTAACTAGGAATAAAAACTAGCCTTGTGCGTTTAGTAACCAGTTCACAAATCGAATGAGAATTCTGTTCGTCACAAGGGTAGACATTATGTCGAACACCTAGTGTGCGACTGGTCGAGTCTACCCAACGTGCACACCCACATTTCGACTCACTTTAACGACCCCGACACACTAAACCTATAAAAGATAAATTATAGTCCAACTTCCAACTCTCCTAGTTTAAACGATGCTTGTCTGTTCTAGGATTGAGTATCGAAGTAACAAAATTAAGGCAAAAACCATGGACCGCCAAAAACGGATTATGCTGAAATAAACCTTAGTATTTTTCTAAGTCTGGAAAAAAGCTGCTTAGGCAACATGCATTTGTTGTAGCCCCGTTTTTTTAACACGTTAAACGGAACCCTTTTTGGACAAGACTTATTTAATGAAAGGCTGTAGACGACTTGTAAGGTTTTAAATAGGTTTTTTATTTTAGTTGGCATTTTCATTAAGTAACGAGTATAAAAACTAATCCTAAAACTCTACGTGTGTCACATGGATTTTAGAAATAACACTTAAACTTTTCACTAACACATTTGCTTTATTTTCCTCACAACTTAGCCGATTTATTTAACGCACTTAGAGACCAAACCAAGGGCCGAACTAAACTAACATTTTAGAGTATACGTGACCTAGTTTCCAAAAAGTCCGAAGTCGTAAATTGCGTACCTATATTTTGACCACGTTGACCCAACAAAGTTGACTACTTTAACATGAGAATTTGTTTTCAAACATCATTATTTTAAGTGGAGCTCAAGCACACAATAGGGACGAGATTGCAAGTATTTAGTTTTATATTATCCGTTTAGTAAATATGTATTATTTTTACATAGGTTGCGGATAAAGTCTTTTGCATCGTTTTTCATGCCACTACCTTGTTATTCCGTTATCATTACCTGATGTGAGTTTATAGTCCCCATCTTACTCTTTTTAAATCATTTATCAAATCTCGGAGATAAGATCATGTTTGTTTTACAAAATGGATGCAAGTACATTTTAAATTCAAACATTACGAGTTTGCCTAAGTAGCTATAACTCACTATGCCCATCATCATGAACTGTTAATTACTGGATTGTAAGCGCGAATATTATGAATAGATCTATTTGGGATTAACATCCACGTTCGGGCAAGTAGCGCTTGCTAGTTTACCGGTTGGCCAGAAATGACAAACGTATACCATTTGGACTCATAGATGTTATGGGTTGAACATCTACATTGGGCATCATCATTTATATGTATTTGATATACATACATTGTTTAGCTTCAGTGTCATGAACTTAGTGCATAACGTAATATATTTTTGTGATATTATATTCGTTACTTTATTACAGGGAAATCTTGCTATCCGCTTCATTTAATTTATAAACCTATAAATTCACCAACATTATTGTTGACAGTTTAAACATGTTTCTCAGGTCAATAAGGTGCAAGTCATGGGTATATTGGATGGTCATCTATTGAAGTCATACCACTACAAAGATTTACATGCATTACATTTTGGGATATTGTTATGTTGTGAAATCTTTACATTATCAAGTTAAACAATTGAAGCCCATGGGCTTTTGTAACAAACCATTTATGAAATCCAATGTATCAGTTTTCAAACGACTCTTTTAGAGGTCGTTCTGATATCTTATGCTATTGATCTATGAAGTAATACCCTCGGAATATTATATTCCGCTGCGACCCATTTTGGGGGTGTTACGAATTGGTATCAGAGTCAAGGTTATAGAGAACCAGGTCAAATGTTTTTACTTGGTCTATAACCGTTTTTCAAACATTGCGTCAGTCAAAAGTTTTCAAAGGGACATGCATGCAAACGGGTAGTGTTGCATCTAATTGTATCCAATATACATGCTTACATGTCATGCATCATTTTAGCATTAGTTAATTCTACTAAGTGCTTACATAGGTTATATACGTGTTAATATTACATTACATATATTACTGTTGGTCTGGTATAATATACTTATACAAGCTTATATTATGGTTACAGATTAGCCATGTCATCAGATAACGCATCGTCTGCAGTTACCTATACGTCCATATCCTCTGATTCGAATGGACTATCATAGGGTATTCCACTTGTGAATACCGACAAACTCCTAGAGATGGACCCCTATGAGGAGGTTGCCCAACAAGGGCATGCACCACCACTGTCGCCTGCTTATGTACCTGACCCCATAGAGTTAGACAAGTATGTACTGGTATACGTTCCGGAGCCAGAGCACCCAGAGTACCATGTACCATCAGATGATGACATTCAGGTCAAGGATCAGCCTTATGCTGATGATGCTTCCCCGACTGCTGAGTCACCTAGATACATTGCTGACTCGGATTCGATGGAGGAGGCACTGATGAGGATTCTATTGATTATCCAGATAAGCCCGAGGATGACGACGAGGATCCCGAGGAGGATACCAGTAAGGAGCATGAGCTTGAGGATGACAATGAGGATCCTGAGGAGGATCCCAATGAGGAGCATGAGCCTGAGGATGAGGATACTAAGGAGGAGGAGCCCTTCG
>BQNB010208963.1:0-10369 GCA_026074375.1 Tanacetum coccineum
CAAAATCGAGGAACCAATTTCAATCAAAACCGTGGAAGTAACTTCAACCAAGGTCAAGTTTACCAACCTCTGACGATTCAACCACCAGTTTACCAAACTCACACTCAACAAATGCAAGGTGTTTCAAAGACCGATTTTGAGAATTATGTCAAGGCTAATGATGCTGTGTTACGGAATATGCAAAATCAAGGCCAAGGTTTACAAAACCAGATGACAAATTTAACGGAAATGCTTTCTAAGTTCATAACTTCCAACACCGCTTCGTCTTCGAATTCAGGAACTCTACCAAGTCAAATCATGACTAATCCTCGTGAGCAAATTAATGCTATCACCACAAGAAGCCGTAAGACTTTGGAAGGACCTTCGACTCCTCTTGTTCCTATTCCCGAAGTTTCTACTCCTCAAAAGGAACCCGAACAAAACCCGGAGACGTCAACGGACAAAGTGCAAAAACCAAGCTTAGAAAGTACCGCACAAGTCCCACCTCCAGAGGAAGAAGATTCTATTTTCATGGAAATTCCAAAACCAAAAGCTAAAAAAACGTTAACATTGAAATTCAAGAGCCTAATTCTCCAAAACCAACGTTATATCAACCTAAACTTCCATATCCCGAGAGGATGAAAGTGAGAGAGAACGATAAACCAAGTGCTCAACATAGCCGGTTTTTGAAGATGTTTAAACAACTCCGTTTAGAGATTGGATTGAAAGATGCTCTCGTCGAAATGCCAAAGTTCAACAAATGGTTAAGCTCGTTGCTAAGGAACAAAGAGAAGCTCGAGGAGATCGCCATTACGACCGTGAATGCCGAATGTTCCACCATCATCTTAAACAAAGTTCCCGAGAAGCTCGAAGATCTGGGAAAATTTCGTATTGCATGTGCTTTACAAGACCTTGATAGGACTAGTGCTTTAGCCGATTCTGGAGCTAGCATTAACCTTTTACCTCATTCTATCTACAAGCAACTTGGGCTTGGAGCTTTAAAGCCTACCCGAATGACACTCGAGCTTGCTAATTGTTTAATTATGCACCCGATGGGTATAGCCGATGATGTTGTAGTTAGAGTCGATGGTTTTACTTTTCTTGCGGATTTTGTTGTGGTTAATTTTGAACCAAACCCGAGAGTGCCTATTATTTTAGGAAGACCTTTCCTTCGCACCGCAAAAGCTCTTATTGATTTACACGAAGAAACATTGACTTTAAGAGTAGGAAAGGAAGAACTTGTTTATTATGCCAATAAATCTAAGAAAAACGAGGAAAAGAAATTTGTTCATGCTATTTCTATCATTGATTTTTCAAAAGACGATCCGTTTAGTGGCAGTACCACTATTCCATCCGATGCTCCTTTTCTTAGTTCTTCTCCGATGAAGACTAGTGATTCTACTTTCAAGAAATTCACTGATGAATTCACTCTTCCTAACTCATTACCACCGGGTAATGATGATTCAATTCATAAGAAGGATTTTCATGAAGAAACGTTTCAAATTTATTCAAATCCTCTTTTCGAATTCGATGATAACTTCAAATCTAGCAACGTGAATCCTCTCTTTGAAGAGAAGGATAAGGATGTCGAGAGTACGTTTTCTCCTTCCTTCACACTTACTTCACAAGAAGAAAGTGATTCGATTCCACCGGGAATTAATCTTACCCTCCCTCCCACCCTTGAAGTTTCAAGTAGCAATCCTACTTCCCCTACTTTCACCGGAGAGAAGGATCATTAATGGAAAATGTCAATGTTTTTCTCGTTGGTCCGATTTATATGGAAAATGATGAAACGAAATTCGATTAGGAAAAAGATAATTTGTCTCTTGGACATCAAAAACCAAAACCTCTTTCTCGTCCTCAAAAAGTTGAAGAAATCAAGGAAAAAGAAGATGAAGTTTTAAGTGATATTCCCTTCCTTCGAGGAATGATCATGAATTTGAGGAATATCTTAGTCTTATGACAGTGCTTTGTGAGATTTCAACTTCCCGGTCACAGGAAAATGTTCATCAAAATTCAGTTATTGAGTCTCTTCCCGTATCTCCTATCCCTGTTAAGGATAGTGAGCCCGCTCAAGAAGAGATCGATATTTTCCTTGTTCCAGATGATTTAATTCCACCAGGTGTTGAGAATGATGATTCCGAAGATGAAGATAATGAGTTACCTAACCTTGACCATCAAGATGATCCGTCAATTCCTCGTCCTCCACCGGAACCACCAGATGTTGAGAAATGTTTTGAACCCGAAGCGGGTATTTTGATAACCAAAGTGTTTAAGGGTGTTTCTAAATTTCATGATTTGATGACCAATATTTTACCCACCCTTCCCACCCTTATTTTCGATTTGACCTTCATTCTCTTTCTTTCTTCATTCCTCTCTTTCGGGAGTGAAGACACTATTTTTGACCCCGGCATCTTCATTTAGAGCCGGTGGCCTCTCATCAGGATAGAACTTTCATGTGCTTTAATGTTTGTCCAAACATTAACGAAAGCCCAATTGGAGATTTTCTCTTCCATTTACTCTCCTAATAAGACGAAATTAATTCAAGGGATCGAGTCAGCTTGTGACTCGTGACCAAAAACAGCCGCTTCGTGGAATTCACACCCATGCTTATCCTTTTCTTTCCTATTTTCTAAAAAATGTGTTGTGAGGTGTTGTGCTATTCTCTTCCCGGTTTCTTGTGTTTGTTGTGATTTTTGGCAGGAGTTCGACCCACAATTTATGAAGACTCTCGAGTCCGGTGTCGTATCCGTAGTATCACTCGAGCTCTCATCCTTTGTGTGAAATTATATTTTTGGGGAGCCGATTGATCCTATTCATCGTTAACGATTCCACGTTTTATCTTTGCATATTCAATAAACGTCTTAGATTTACTTAGAACCGCTTAAACATTGAGGACAATGTTTCATTTTAGTTTGGGGAGGGAATCTATCGATTTGATGTTGCATGCTTATTGTTTTGTTCTCACGTATCCGCTTTCCCACAAAAATAGCAAAAATTTTAAATTTTTAAGTTCTTATTTGTAAAAAAAAGTGTTAAGAACAAAAATGTAGGTTTTCCCGTTGGTGAGATAGAGAAGTAAATTTTTTGACCCATCGAACGGTAAGTCTAGATTTCCTCCCTAACCGTTATATATGATAATTTGTGCTAGTCTCATGTAGGACTTTTAAACATGCTAGACTTGAAATCATTAGTAAATGAAGACTTTGTGCTAAATCTCAAGTAGATTTTAAATATGCCAGTTGGATTTTTATATAGGCTAAGATTTCGAATTTCTTTACTAGAAATTTTAAAGATAGCAAAGAATAAGAGATGATAGTGTTGATTTAAACAGTTAAGGATGCTAAACAAAGTTTATTTGGAAAAACTGAAAAAAAAAAAAAATTAAAGGCTTATAAGAAAACCTTGTGGTCTTTTCTTCCCCGAAGTTTCTTAAAATGATAAATTTTATACGTGTTTTCTTAATTTTTACAAATTAGAGTTTTGGCTCGTTAAAACTCCTAGTCAAAATATTTAGAGAAAAACACTTTTATCAATGAAATGAAGGTCAATCATCGTTGGTAAATAAGAATTTTAGTTCAAGTTTATACTTTGGTTTTCTAAAATGAAAATTTTCTATTTGCAAAAATAATGTATTGAATTAATTATTATTAAATTCAAAAAAAAATGTGTAGTTGGTGAATAAAAAGGATGCAAGTTATAAATCCTTAGTGTTAATAATAATATACAAACTCCATCGCAATAAAGTACATGGGCATTTGTCGGTTCGCTCCCGATGTGACATCGAAAGAAAGGGTGGAGGATGTATATTTAGGGTTGGTATCATAATAAGTACACGAGCTATGTTCGGAGGCGTGCCGATGTTCGTCGAAAGAAAAGTGATACCGATTCCTAGCCTAATAATGTAAATAATAATAATAATATTGCAAGTTAGAAAATAAATAGTAAAAGTTTCCTTTTCTAAAACCAAGGTATTCTTTTGAACTAAGGTTTGCAAAAGTCTACAAGGCTTTTTCATCGGAAGTTCATGCGTCTCGATTATTATTCTCCGGATGGGGTGTCAAAAGCCTTAGCACTTACCCGATGACGGTGGGATGCTAGAGAAGAAAGTCATTCATGGGACAAGTGAACCAACGATGTCTTAGCTAAGGAGGTTTTTGTTTGCTTTGAGTTGTGATCTTACTAAGTGATTAACATATTAGCCCAAAAGGCCCATGTGTAAAGCTTGGTCGGATTTCAACTATCTAAATTTGTGGATTTAATGGTTTAAATTAATTTGAACACACACGAGAACCCTAAATATAAGATTTATGTCGGGGAAAGAAAATTCACAATTGTAATATATAAGCATTTTTTGCATCTTAGCTCGTACTTAACGTGATCATTTTTTTTTCTAAATTTTTAAAGCTTAGCAATACGGGAAAAGTGAAAAAATCAGGATGATGAAGTTATCTTTTAGACACTTTCATGTGCTTTTTGTTCTATGATCCTTAAAGTTACCAATGAGGTAATGAAAACAATACATTATGTCAACACAAATAAGTTGTAGTTAGGTAGTTAATTATCAAGAAAAATCATAAAAAGAGAAAAAAAATTTTGAGAAATGGGAATTTCGGGTGTTTTTATAACTTGTGATCTCTAACTCACTCAACCAAAAATCTTGCTACATTTCAAAGGTTTAGTTATACAGGAAGTTTTCGAGGGTATTTGGTTATAAGGCATGTGATATTGCGTGAGGACACGCAATCGTTTAGTTTGGGAATTTGATAATGTATAAATACCAATCTGATAATACCAAAAAATGACACAAAACGACTCAAAATAGCAAAGATATGCTTGTTTTTGTGTTTTGTGTGTGCAGGTACGGATATATAAAAAATCACAAGAAAACCGTCAAAAAAACGGCAAACACGGACAAATAAAGAACGAGAAACGAAGAGGTTAACAAGAGAGAAAAGATACAAACCCAAGTCCCAATAGAAAGTCCACATCAGTCAACTATGGGTCAACAAATACAACACAAAGAAGACAAATCCCAAATGTTACCCAAATAGTCCCTCAAGTTTCAAAAATCACACAAATGGTCCCTAAACCTAAAATGGAACAACCCGCTCCAAAACCCCTTGCCCCTAAGCCCAATACCCTTTTATACAACCATAAGGACCCATTTTACTGTCATTAATGAAAAGTCCTTTTAAACCTCTCTATTAAAAACCACCACAGGGAACCAATCTTGATGCAAAAAGCCCAAAGTTTAAATCAATTTTACCCGTTTTACAGTTATAAAGGGCGCGAAGCATGTTACTGTTCATGCTTCGTCCCCATTTCACCAACCAAGGTAAATCAAGGGCTTTTGGAAATTGAGGGTCAAAGACGACAATTCAGAGGCTCTACAATAAAATAACAGGTATAATTAAGTCAAATCAAAGCTTTCATTAGCTCACAAGCCAAGCTTACTCGTGGCTATGGCAAAGAAGCACAAGGGGACTCATTTTCTTACACTAAATATGCCTAAAAGAAACACAAAAGGTGTCTCAATCACGGATTACTACTAAGAGCATTTTTGACCCCCACTCTGGCAATCCGTGTAGAGTTACCTAGTAATCTAACGGCTTTATAATGAAATTTGCCAATTATATGAAGAATTGTAGGGCAAATGATTGAAAAGAGCTTGGGAAGCAAAGGCAAGAGGCCTAGAATCTTCATCAACAGCCTATAAATAGAGCTCACTATCACACACTCACCACCTAGTTTTTTTAGTAGCTTTTATTATTAGTAGTTTTTAAGTTTTAGCTTAATTTAGGTAACTTTTGTAGTAGCTTATATTATTTAAATCCGTTTTTAGCTTATTGTAATTTCCCTTTCAAAAGTATTGTAATCTCTTTTTCAATTAATGAAATCATAGTTCTCTTTTATATAAACTGTTTTTACTTAAAACTTTATAAAGTCAAAGGTTCATGTTACTGTTTAAAGCTCTTCATAAGCTCTCTAAGTCTATAAGCTTAGAATGAGCTTAAACAAGCCTTAATTAAACTCAAGTCATAAAATCAGGTTAATCACCTTAACTAATTTAGACTTATGAGCTTTTGGAAGGAGAACCAATTATGGAAGGGTTCTCATGGACAATTACTGGCTTATTGTGAATAAGCCAGAGCTAGTAGATAAGCTCTAAAGAGCCTAATAGCTTTTGTTTAGCTAAAGCTTCAAGTAAGTTCTCCTTTACTTTCCTTGTTTTTCAATATTTAGCTTAATAGTAGTTTATTAGTATAGATCTGCTTATTAGCTTAATTTAGTTGCTTATTTGAGCTTATTTGTGTTTAATCTTGCTTATTAGATATTAATTTTAATCTGTTTTTAGCTTATAAGTTGTAGATAATAGTATTTCATAATCTGTCTTAAAAACCTTAAAAAACCTAAAAATTAGTTAGCATAGTCATTAAACCTTGATTTTAGCTTATCTAGTTGTTAGATCATGTTTATTAAGGTAGTTATAAGCTGTTAATAATCTGGTACTTAAGTCTTGTTAATTAGCTTTCAAAATTATAAGCTCAAATGAAATTTGTCAATTCCTTAAGGAGTGTTTGGCATTAGCTGTTTTGACCTCAAAAAGTCAAAGGTTTTTGTGCAAGTTATTTGAGTCAGCTTAAATTTCTCTTATAACCAATAGGAAAAGAGTTTTTAAAAGTTAGTTTTCAAAAATTAAAAAGATAGGGCTTAATATGTATGTTTCAGCACCAGGGGAATTTCCCTTGTGGTTTAACTTGGTGAAAATCTTGAACCAAGCAATCTAAGTTTATGGGGTTTGTGCTTGATTTGTGTTTAGCCATACTCAAGTAGAGTGTTTAAGTACAGGTTACCCCTCTAGGATACCTGCACATTTGTTTCTTGCATTATTGTCAAGTGCACCAGTAGTAACTAAAGTAGTTACTACTGCTGTCATTTTTATTCATTTTAGCTAATAATTTTAAGATTTAGGTTCTTAAATTCAAGTTAAATATAGATTAGATATAACTTAAGTAAAATCAAGTCTTAGTTTTCATTTACTAGCTTATTTACCTAGGTACATTTAAGTTTAAAAAGTCATTAATTAGCCAAAAAAGCCAAAAAGAGTAGTGTCTAGATTTTAGCTTCTTAATTAGGAATTTTAGCTTATAGTACTTGATTTTATGATTTGTTTTCATTGCTTATATGTAGGTAGCTTAGTTTTCAAAAGCTTAGATTATCTTATAGCTTATTTAACCTATTTAGCTTATTAGATTTTTAAGCCTTTTTGCTAGTGCCTGAGTTTGCCTAATTGATCTTCAGTTTCAATTAGCTTTAAGTAATTTCTAGTTAAGTAGCTTGTTTGGATTAGCTTATACTCATTATAAGCTATCCAGAACTTCTTTTATTTTTGAATTTGAGCTTATAATGAAGCTTGTGCAAAGCTTTTAGTCCAAATAAGCTAAAATAGCTCAAAAGCCTTCTTACTGAAGGCAGAACTTCATAAGCTCTTTCTGAGCTTGTTTTTGAGTTTGAGCTTATGTTCCATTTATTAAAAGTGCTTATAATTGTGTCCTTTTTAAAATCCAATTCTTAGTTTTTGCAAAAAGTGAAAAATAAAAAAAAGGTGCAAAAAGGGGTAAAACCCAACCCGAACCCTTATACCTCGCTGCTTATATGACCCAAAACGTTTTAACCAATCCATGCTCTCATTAGCTCATCCGTTTATATCTCCATTCTTTTATTGTTAATAAACACAATTTGGGGCTAACCCATTTATAAGCAGTAGCTTATTTAAGCTTTACCACGCTTATTAGTTAAGCTGTTAGCTTCCTTCTTATTTTCCTTAAACCTTATAACTTTAATAGACCTTCCTGAATTTTTCACATTTTTTCATTAATTAGTTTATTTTTTAGGATTTTTCGAAAGTTAAAATCTTAGAAAATACATAAAAAATAGAAAAAAGTTTCAGAAAATTACAAAAAAATAGTTTTTAGTTTTATAAAAAATAGCTTTAGGTTTACATTAAGAAAAATCATTTTCAACACTTTTAGATTTTAATTTTTATTTTTGAGCCTTTACTTTTAATTTTAAAAATAGGATTTTAATTTTAAAATAGTTAAAAAAACGTTTTCTGAGTTTTTATGATATTTTAGATTTTTCTAAGTTTAAAAATCATTTTTCTAAACTTTTAGGACTTAATTTGCTATTTTTTAGGATTTAATTAGATTAAAATAGTTTTAAATTCATAATAAATTCAAAAATAATCAAAAAAATGTTTTTCTTTTTCTTAAAATTTTCTTTTGTCCTAATTTAGGTTTAGAAATTTAGTTTACATTTTTAGGAGTTAAATTTAGTATATTTACTTATTTGTCGCTTTTAATTGCTCCCGTTAATTTGTTTAAGTGTTTAATAGCTTTTAATTGTTCATTTTAATTGTTGCTTTTAATTAGTAGTTATAGAAACTCAAAAATATCTATTTTTTCTCATTCAAATCACAATCCAAGCTAAAGCAAGGTTTAATTTCACAAGTCGTTGGAGAAACACCCGGGTGATCATACTTCCCCTTAAATAACGTATTAAAATATTATAATATATCCTTTTAGAGTGAATTTTCCTTAGGGAATTTTCTTAATTGCTCTTGTGGTATTATATCGTATATTTTATTAGTGTATTTTATTATGTATCACCACCCAAACCAACAACCAATACCAACGAACCTATGGAACAACCTAAAACCACCTAAACCTAAACCAACAAGAATGGAGGCAGGCTTCGGACATTATGACGGCGGTGATAAGATCATGATGGCGATAGTTTATGTATTAGGGTTTAGAGTGAGAAAAAAGTGTGTGTCATATGTATGGGGTTTCCAACAATATATTGGACAACTAATGATTTGAATGTTGCCTAAAATATAGAATTTCAGCCATTTCAACCTTCGAGGCATTAAATTTTCAAAATTCCTAAAATAGTGATTTTTCAACTTTTTAAGTTTCAACAAAAACCCAAATCTCCTTTATAAGGAGTATAGATATAGTATGCGATAAAGTTCTGCTTCCAACAACCGAAGATCTTATGTTGGTGATATAGGTCCTACGCACAAAATTTTGACATTGTCTTTGTGAATTTACCATTTACCGGTCTGTGCTGAACATTTTTTGGTTGTTGTTAAATTAGGTGGCCATGGAATTCAAATAAGGCGTCGTTATGTGTTCCGTACATATACAGATTATAACACCCTGTGTTTTCAAGTCATTGACGACGTCGATAATCTACTAGTTATTTTTAGTGTCGTACGCGTTTGCTTGTAATTTCATGTATTAAGTAAAAATCGCGTAAGCTAAAAATTAGCGTTCAATGTAAACGGGCATCAATCAATTAAGCGTTTACATCAATGAAGTATTAAATAATTATTTTAAGAATAATTATGGTCTTTGTTCATTTTATTTGTATCGGATACGTAAGGTGTATACGTTTCGCGATAAATTGCATTTAGGCATACCCGGAACCACCAAAAATAATTCTACGCTTCAACAAATACCTACGTTTTTATACAACGATCAAAGTTTATGAAACTTTATGCATATGAGCATACATATACATGTCCTATATAAATGTATATGTACAAATTAGCAAAGACATTACAAGTATACTTTTATAAAAATAAACTACACTTTACTTTTTATATAAAAGTTTCACTTACACATTTACTTTATGAAAATGCAAGTAAACATACAAATTAATAAGGAAAGAAACTAGTGAAACATAATCCCTAAACTTCATGGGATGATTCCCATTAGGAGGAACCAAGAGACATAAGCCATTAAGGCCCTTGTTTCCCTCTTGGTGTCCCCTTGACCCACGGCACACAACCCCCCCCCCCCCTTTGAATTCTTGGTCAAACTTAGCCACTAGAAATATCTCATAACCTTTTCCTATAAATACATGCATGTGTATGTGAAGTTTCATACATCTTTTTACTTATGAAACTCATTTTCTTTCTCTCTTTTAAGCCATAAGCCCACGGCTCATTAAGCCATCATAATCAAATCATACAAAATTTTTCTACAATCTATACAAGCCTATACACATCAATCCTAAGACACACTAAAGTGTTTGTAAGCATTGGTTCTTCATTTGCAAGTATTAAGGAAGAAAAGGAAGGATTAGGGTTTCACACCTAATCTAGGGTTTATAAACTTGTAAGCTTTGGTTTTGAGTCTAAACACGGGTTTAGCATTCATTTCACATCTCATACATCATCCCTAAGGTCTTCCTATTTCCTCTATACTTTTTATTATCATTATTTTATGTGTAATATGTTAAATATGGCTAAATCACCACTTAGGACTTTTTAATATGTAAAATGAGTTTTCACTAATGTTTATGAATTTATGCACTTATT
>BQNB010208964.1:0-10369 GCA_026074375.1 Tanacetum coccineum
CAAGTTCAAACAATGTACTCTGCAAGCATCATAGTATCTCTAACAAATTATCCTTTGTTGACCTGGCAAACTCCAAATTAAATCTGTACTAAGGGGTTCTTTAAACATGTTCTTCAAGTATTCCCAAAGTACCTTTTCAAATTCATCCTCTGGCTCATTCTTGCTCTTCATCCATCCTTTGAGTTAGAAGTGAATCCAAATGAACTTGTTTGGCCACTTCTTCCTTTTCTAAAGCTTTTTCTAAAGCATCTAATCTGATTGCTTCAGCAAGTCCTGCTTCTTCTTGAAGAATTTGTTCTTTTGTCTTTCTAGAAGCTTGAGTCTCTTCTTCTTCTGTCATAGGAGCCTTTCCTTCTCTTCTACCTCTGTCTGGAGAAGGTACTGAGACTCTTATGCTATCAGTAGTAACTGAATCAATGCCAGTATTAACATCCAAACTGCCAGCATTAATCTCTTCAATACCGACACTAACTTTAATGCCACCAGTATTAACTTCTTCAAAAGCAGACTTAACTTCTTCAAAGTCCAAACCAGTACCAGCAGATTCTTTTGAAACCTTTCTTATCTTGTGTCTCTTTCCTTTATCAACTAACTTGATCTTTTTAACTTTTGTTATATTGGCACGCTTCTAACGTTGTATGGGGGGGGGGGGGGGGGTGGGGGGGGGCGTAATCTTCAACTTGTTCCTCCCCTGAAGCATTGACAGTCTTTGAAGGAGTCTTTGAGGGAGTAATAAGCCTTGTAAACAAGGGAAACCCGAGATCTAAATCAATGAAACTTCCGCCCCTAAGCCCTATGTTTTCTTCCTCTCAGAATCTGACAAAAAGAACCCTCTAATCTTTCTCTTCAAAGCCACCTCCAAAGTCTTGACTCTTTCCACGAAGTAAGGATATCTTCCCTAAAGTCCGTATGGTTTTCCTTGACTGCTTCTCCAAGTTAGCAATCCTTGCGATCAAACTGGGATAGTAGTAGCTTCTTTGCGAGGTGTAGGAGGTTGTTGGTATAGAGGATGGTTGGTTCAAAGATATGTCTTATGTGTTTCATGTGCAGTAAAGGTGTAATGTGATGCCAGGTTGAGATAGAGTAGGAATAGTTTGTGCTTTCAGATGGTATAAATTTGAGTTGTAGGGTGTGTGTTGTGGTACCACACTAATATGGTTGAGGTTGAGTGACAGATGGAAGCATCTTTTCCTGCCTGGATTGCAATAGACAGCATAGCAGGTAATAAAGTCTTGGTAACCCACTCCAAACCCTTTTTTAAATTTCCCAAAAATCTTTTGGTGGGACACAGCCAGATAAGGGTTTTATTTTCCGTTAAATATTTTCCCAAAATCAGTTGAAGAAAACGAGGATACATCAAAAACTTTGTTTTGCTTTTCAAGTTTGCCACCATGCCAACAAAAATTAGTTTTGAAAAATTATAAATTCTGCCAGCGGAAAGACAAATCAAAGCAATAGCAATATTGCTACTAAATTAATCCCATCCACCACTTTTAGAGCTTATATAATGCAAAATATGGTGGACTAAAAATCTCCATTGGGGTGTGAAAAAGCTTTTCCAAAAGGTAAAAGATCTGTCAGTAGGATACCCCATATGCCCCTCCCCTAAAAAATCTCATTGTTTGGCAACATTGTAATTCCTGAAGCATCTGTTAATTGAAGCTTATATCTAATAGATGCCTCAGTGATTATATACACAATGGTATCAATAGTTGCGTATAGTTCTAGAGTCCCATCCGCAAGAGTGGTTGCAGTTGCAGTCTGCCAAAACTATTTGACTAGGGAATCATAGATAGTAGGATTAGTAGTTAAAGCATACCTGAGGTTGGAACCTCTTAGAAAATCCACTATCTCTGCAAACCCTGCACTTTTGTCAGGCTTGCGCAAAAACCTCACTTGATTATGTTTGTCACAGTATTTTAATTGAGCCATGATTCGAAAGTAGCAATAAAAGGTATTGATGTGTACTAAACATTTTACTGGGTTTAAGTACGAGTGAGGTGGTAGATGCTGGTAACAAGAAAATTAAATATATTCTTTGTAAAGATCAAGAAGATTTTTACTTTGCGAAGGGGAGATAGCAATAAAAAGATAAGTATGAAAGAGAAATTAAACTTTATCTATATATAGCTTCTCTGTTAATGACAATAGCGCCGTAAAAATCTGTAATGGTAACATTTAAACAGTGTTTAAACAGAAAAAAGTCAATTTTCCCGCAACCAGCACTAACAATAACCTACCAGTATTAAACTTTACACTACCACACTTAACTTTGGTTAACCAGAATTAATTATGTTACAACCTGAATTAATTCTTTTTCAACTAGAATTAAGTATTTACTGAAGACTTACAAAACAAAGATCGTATCACACCTGCCTTACATCTGCAAATCCATGCTATTCCTGCAAGAATTAGTCTAAAAACAAAGAAAAACATGTTGCAGGAGTTTGTATAGACAGTATTAACTTAAACTAACTACCCGAATTAATACTACTAACTACCAGAATTAATACTACTTAAGCCAGAATTCAGTTAAACTAACTACCAGAAGTATACAAACAATACAACTAACTCCCCTTAAATGTAGCTATGGTTTCATACCAATAACTGACCACTAATTAATTGAACCGTGGTCTATCAAAGGGTTAGTCAATAGTTACTACATTTTAGTATGTGTGGATTTTCTTCCACACTAATGAAGCTTCTTCTCACAATAATCCGTCGTATAAAAATGGTGGCGTACCGATGTGCTTTGCTTGGAAATGATACACTTGGTTCTTCACAATGCAGATTGGCTTTCATTATCAGATGTGGATTTTGGTATTCATGAAATTAAAACCATATTCCAGCAATAGATTTTGAACTCCATACTACTTGTCCACAGCCAATTTTGCAGGCAGCTACATATTCAGCTTTAGTTGTAGAATAGCACTATGGTTTCTGTTTCTTTGCATTGCCATACAGATAAGTCTTTGACCAAGAAATTGAGACAACCACCTGTTATGGATTTTCCTGTCAAGGTTGACACCACCATAATCACTATCATAAAATGCTTCCAGGTTAAAAGGTGATTCGCTGGTACCAAAGCCCAATTTGTTTGCCTTAAGGTACTTAAAGTGATTCGTCTTCCAGCATAGAGATTGTGAAGGCTTGGGAATGACCTAAAAACAAGAACAAACCCATACTGCAAACATATATCAGGCCTAGAGGCCAGTTAAAATACATGATGGAACCTATCAAAGGATCTGTATAGGAGTGTAACATCCACATCACAGCTGCCCATCTTTTGTCAATGCAACTTTGGTCTCCACTGTGGTCTCCGCTAACATATGACCCTGCGATATGAAGATACCTTCCTTGTTTTGTTGAGAACTGTAATCCTACAAAAATGTGAGTCACCCAATAGAACCCATCTGAAATCAGCTTTCATCAAGCGTCAAACTCATCACCACCAAGATTTTGGTAGAGCCAAAAATGATATCATCAACATACACTTGATCTAGCATGATATCCTTCGTATCCTTTTTAAAAATAATTCTTATCAATCCTACCCCTCTGTGTATCCATGCTTCTCTAAAATGTTTGATAGAGTAGCATACCAAGCTCAGGAGCTTGATGCAGTCCATACAAAGCTTTGAACACCTTATAAACCTTCTTTGGTGAGCAGGATCAACAAACCAAGAAGTTGCGAGACATAAACTGCTTCATCCTATATGTATAAAGAAACTTCGCTTTTTACATCCATTTGGTAGACTATGAACCCCATAAATGAAGCAAATGCTAAAAATAACCTGATAGCTTCTATTCTTGCCACAGGAGCAAAAACCTCATCATAGTCAATACCTTCTTCCTGCATGTACCCTTGGGCCACCAATCTTGCCTTATTTCTGACAACCACTCCTCTTTCATCTCTTTTATTTCTGTAGACCCATTTTGTACCAATCCACCTTCATTCCCGTGGGTAAGAACTACAAAACTCCATACCTGTTGCAGCTTAAATGTAACAACGTCCTCTTACATGCTTAAACCAACAGTCATCTTGTAGAGCTTCAGGAAATCTTTTTTAGTTCTTCTGTGCCATTTAACTAGGATAACCACAACTGCAGAAGTGCCCCTTAGGAAACCAACTGCTCTAGAAAGTGATACACCTAAGCCTGTGGTAACATTGGTTTACTCAAGGAAACCTAAGAAATCTAAAACTAATGTTCCCGTTAGCAAACCTAAGAATATTAAATCTTTATCTGCTAACAAAAAGGAACCCTGTAACTCTTGGGGATCCATAGTTTCTGATATTCCATCTTCCTCTCTTGATGAATGCAGGTCGTCCAAATTGTTCTCAGGTATTTAGACTCCGGCTGCTCCAAGCATATGACCGGAGATCGCTCTCAGCTCACCAATTTCGTCAATAAATTTTTGGGTACTGTAAAATTCAAAAATGATCATGTGGCAAAGATATTGGGATATGGTGATTATCAGATTGGGAATGTGACGATCTCAAGGGTTTACTACGTGGAAGGACTTGGACATAACTTATTCTCCATTGGGCAATTCAGTGATTCGAACCTTGAAGTTGCTTTTCGTTAACACACCTGCTTCATTCATAATCTAGAAGGTGTTGATCTACTGACTGGGTCTCGAGAACAATCTGTACACACTGTCTCTTGGAGATATGATGGCGTCCTCCCTAATATGTCTCTTGTCAAAGGCCTCGAAGACTAAGTCATGGCTATGGCACCGATGTCTGTCTCATCTGAACTTTGGTGCAATCAACCATTTAGCTAGACACGGTCTTGTTCGAGGTCTCCCTAAGCTAAAATTTGAAAAGGACCATCTGTGTTCTGCTTATGCAATGGGCAAAAGCAAGAAGAAACTTCACAAACCTAAATCTGAAGACACCAACCAAGAAAAACTCTATCTCTTGCACATGGATCTTTGTGGACCAATGCGTGTCGCAAGTGTTAATGGAAAGAAGTACATCCTCATCATTGTTGATGATTACTCTCGATTTACATGGGTAAAATGCTTACGGTCAAAAGATGAAGCTCCAGATTTCATAATCAAGTTTCTCAAGATGATCCAAGTGCGGCTTAAAGTACATGTCTGACGAATCAGAACATATAATGGAATTGAATTTGTTAATCAAACTTTGCGTAAATATTATGAAAAGGTTGGCATCTCTCATGAAACATTTGTTGCTCGCTCTCCACAACAAAATGGTGTTGTTAAAAGACGTAATCGTACACTTATTGAAGCTGCCCGTACAATGTCGATTTATGCAAAAGCTGTGTTATTCTTATGGGCAGAATCAGTTGCTACCGCATGTTACACCCAAAATCGTTCCATCATACGTCTTCGTCACGGCAAAATAGCATATGAGCTTTTACATGACAAACTTCCCAACTTACCGTTTTTCCATGTATTTGGTGCACTCTGCTATCCGACAAATGATAGTGAGAACTTGGGTAAGTTACAACCGAAAGCTAATATTGGTATTTTCATTGGCTATGCACACACAAAGAAAGCATTTCGAATTTACAACTGACGTACCAGACGAATCATCGAAATAATTCATGTAGATTTTGATGAGCTGATAGCTATGGCTTCTGAACACAGTAGTTCAGGACCCGCACTTCATAAAATGACTCCTGCAATAATCAGTTCCGGACTCGTGCCAAACCCTCCTCCTTCAACACCGTTTGTACCACCTTCAAGAACTGATTGGGATATTTTGTTTCAACCACTGTTTGATGAATTACTCAACCCTTCATCAAGTGTTGATCACCCAGACCCTGAAGTCATTAAGCATTTCAAATTTAATCAACCTGACCTACCAGATGAATCATTGCGACATTCTGTAGACTTTGATGAGCTGACGCAATGGCTTCTGACCAAAGCATTCGAGACCTCAGCCGCTTCATGAATGACTCTGCAACAATCATCAGGACCTCGTGCCAACAAACCCTCCTCCTTCAACACCGCCTTTACCACCTTCACGAACTGAATGGGATATTCTTTATTTCAATCAACCCATCAACCAATGTTTGATGAATTACTCACTCCTCTACCCAGTGTTGATTTACAAGCCCCTAAAGTCATTGCTCCAGTTGTTAAAGTAATTGCTCCAGTTCCTGCTGTATCAACTGGTTCACCTTCTTCAACAAATGTTGACCAAGATGCACCATCACCAAGTAACTCTCAAACAACACCAGAAACTCAACCTCTCATCATTTTTAACGATGTTGAAGAGGACAATCATGATATTGAAGTTGCACATATAGTAATGATCCGTACTTTGGTGTTCCAATTCCAAAAGTTCCTTCTGATCAATCTCATCATCGTGATCTATTCATACACATGTGCATCCCGTCACCAAATTTTTAATCAATAGCAAATGACGAAGGACATCCATAGAAAATAAATCGTGAACTCGCTTCGACCATGTTTTCCACAAGGACTTTAATTACATGAGCAAGTCTCTTTCTGTTACTATGATGCTTTCCTCACTGCTGTTGAATCCAAGACGTATAAAGATCCTTTAACTCAATCCTTCCTCTGGAAATCGAAGCATTGCAATGAAGAGCTTAATAAAGTTCGAACGACTTGAAGTATGGGGAACAACGTACACCCGACCAATAAAATTATGGTTATATACTTTGAAGTGGAATACTACAAAGTGAAACTAGACAACTGGAGGAATTTTAAAGAACAAAGCTCGGTTCAGTGCTCGTGGTACCGTCAAGAGGAAGGAATTGATTTTGAAGCGTCTTTTGCCCGGGTTGCAAATTAGAGGCGCTATAAGGATTTTTCTCGGCATTTTTGCCGCTCACATGAACCATGGCGTCTACCAAATGTATGTGAAGACAAACGTTTCTGAATGGTAATCTGCGAGAAAGGTTGATGTTAGCCAGCGTAGGGGTTGTGAATGCCAGATAACCCCAATCACATTATAGAGCTAAAGAAAGCTTTTAATGGTTGAAACAAGCTCCACTTCGGGTATGATATGTTTGATCTTGGTTCCCAATATCCCAAGACTCTCCAAAGGCCTCAGCGGACCCTACTCTGCTCAACCTTAAGGGAAGGCCAGGATTACTACTGGTACAGTAGTATAGGTCCTACAATGATAGTATCTTTGCATATCTACACCTTAACTTTGTGACCTATTTGCTAAAATCATGTGTTCAAAATTTAAGATGTCAACGATGGGCAAAATCTCATTTTTCTTAGGACTACAGATTTTTCAAAATCTCAGAGGCATCTTTATTAACCAGTCAAAATATGCCCTTGAATCTATAAAGAAATACGGTTTTGACTCTTGTGACCTAGTGGATACTCCCATGGGGGAGAAATCCAAACTGGATGAGGATAAAGAAGGGAAAGCAGTTGATCCGTCACATTATCGTGGTATGATTGGCACCCTCCTTTATCTCACAGCCAGTAGACCTGACCTATAATTTTCTATATGCATGTGTGCCCGATATCAGGCTCGTCCTACCGAAAAGCACTTACATGCAGTTAAAAGGATCTTTTGGTATCTAAAACGAACCTTCAATCGGGGACTATGGTATCCGAAGGATTCTTCAATTACACTAATAGCATTTGCAGATGCGGATCATGCTAGTTGTCAAGATACACGCCGTAGCACATCTGGTAGTATGCAGTTTCTGGGAGATAGACTTGTTAGCTGGTCATCAAAAAGGCAGAAAAGCGCTGCGATATCCAGTACGGAAGCTAAATATATTGTTATGTCTGGCTATTATGCTCAAATCCTCTGGATGAGATCACAGCTTACCGACTATGACCTTGGATTCAATAAAATTCCAATGTACTATGATAACAAAAGCGCTATTGCCTTATGCTATAACAGTGTTCAACATTCTAGGTCGAAGCATATAGACATCAGATTTCACTTTATCAAGGAGCATGTTGAGAATGGGGCGATAGAACTTTATTTTATCAATATGGAGTATCAGCTGGCGGAAATCTTCACTAAACCCCTTGCAAGAGAAAGAATTGAGTTTCTGATCAACAAGCTGGGTATGCAAAGTTTTACGCCGGAGACTCTAAAACAATTGACAGATGAAGTTGAAGAATAGTGGTGGTACATATTCAAATATCCTGTATCATATGTATATATATATTAAAACCATAAAAAACTAAAAAGATTTTTCATTTTTCAGAAATTTTTATAAAAACAAAATACAAAAATATAAAATCTTTAAAACAAAAAAAAGAGAGAAAAATATAAAAGAGGTAATAATGGCATGTCTTCTAAAAATCGATAACATTTACGGTCTTAGAAATGTCATTCAATAATGATACGAGGCTGTAAATGAAGTTCGAGCAGAAGTTCCAAATGTTTTCAAAACATGCCAAATGGCTTGCTATTATTTCAGATAGCAACCCGGTCATCATCTTAAAGGCAAGTATTTCAAAAAGAAAACTTGGCCTCTCAACGAGAATTTATTCTCGGGCATGGTCTACTTTATGACTATGCAAAGGCTTGTGCTTACTTTGCAACACAACCCGTGCTTCCTATATTATCATAAGTGTACGTGTCAGTGTACTTATGTGTTAAAATAGGAGAAATCTTATTTCATGGTGTTTGATTTTCAAAAAAAATAAAACATTAAGTCATCAAAAAATGCTTTTTCAAAGACATTCGACCAATCAAACAACGACTGCAGCTCTTTCAATAGAAAACGGATCATTGTTTGAGGGGGAGCAAATGTCAAATATCTTCTTCATAATAATGTGCTTAAAGGGAAAAAGGTTTTTAAACAATAACGAATTATCACTATTAAGGAGAGTTACTTAAGTTTAGCTTATGTGTGCCTTATATGTTATGTGTTTATGCCTTTAGGGAGTAAATGTGCAAAGACAAGTTTTTAGGTATGTTAGTTAAACACATTAGGGACTGAGTGTGCCAATTGTTAAACTTGTATTGCCTAATAAAACTTAATGGTTAAAAATTAAACGTATATGAAACTACAGGGGGTGAATGTGTCAAAAACCATATTTGTTTTATAACATCACCCACCCCCGTCTCTTTTCACACACAAATCACACACTTAAGAAATAACTCACCCTTCACTTGATCGTCAACCTTCAGTTCATCATTTCAAGTTGTTTTAAAGCCAAAGGTAACACTAAAAATCTGTTCTACACATCCCATTCATCACATACCTTGAAAGAATTTTGATTTCCACCATTTTTGATCTCGAAGAACCCTAATTTTTAATTAGGGTTTCACAAAATCAAAAGTGCTCAAATATTCAAATTAATTGAGGGGTTTTGATGGTATTGGTGTGTAGAAGACTTGTCTTAAACAGTTTTATGTATGCTTACCATATGAATCAGATTTGAGTGATTATTGGTTCAAAAATTTGGGTATCTGCTAAATAGTGTAAAAAGTTTTTGGGTTTTGAGTTAGGGAGTTACACACCATCTTATTGAATATGTTTGGTTAATAAAATCACACCATTGTTTGTGGTTCGTTGAGTGTTTGTACTAAAGTAGTTATACATGGCTCGTTTTTGCTCGTACTAGTTGTGCTTTGGCTTAAGTGTTGTTATCTTAGTGCCTAAAGGTTCTATTTATCATGTGAATGCTAATGAATAATATGCGATTGCCTATAAAAAACTTGTTTGTGACTCCATAAAAAATGAACCGAACAACTTGCTGTCTTTGGAACCGAACAACATGAATTCTTTGAGAACCGAACAACTAATTCTGTTAGTTTGAACCGAACAACTAGTTATAGTAGGAACCGATAAACTTTATTGTTAGAAGGAACCGATCAACTTTGTGGTTAGAAGGAACCGACCAACTGTTGTTAGAAGGAATCGAACAACTCAGTTTAGAAGGAACCGAACAACTCAGTTTCTTAGAAGGAACCGAACAACTCACTTTCTTAGAAGGAACCAAACAACTCAGTTTAGAAGGAACCGAACAACTTAGTTTCTTAAAAGGAACCGAACAACTCAGTTTAGAAGGAACTGAACAACTCAGTTTTCTAGAAGGAACCGAACAACTTAGTGCAGAAGGAACCGAATAACTCAGTTTGTTAGAAGGAACCGAACAACTCATTCTTTAAGAAACCGAACAACTTGTTCTCATTAAGGAACCGAACAACTTGATTCTATAAGGAACCGAACAACTAGTTTTTCCTTAGAAATCATTTTTGCTTCCAAGACCCAAAACACTTAAGATCAAATTTTCAACTTAAAAGGCGATTTAAAAATCTTAATTAGGGAGTTAATTAAAATTGGTTAATTATACACTCTAAACAAGTTAAGTTGTCGTTTTTAAATGGATAGATCTTAATAAGTGCAAAAAGTCTTAAAGTTCATAAATACTTAAGAAACGTTCT
>BQNB010208965.1:0-10369 GCA_026074375.1 Tanacetum coccineum
TTGAAGTATTTCATAATCAATCGTTCGGTCATTAAAGGCTATGTACTTCTCAAGCTCATTCTGTTTGGTTTAAAGTGCATTAAGACAACTATCCCGACAACTAGTAGCCTCCCCCAGAGCCTTACTAGTCTCCTCAAGGTTAGTTTTTCACTCCTCTAGTTCTTGAGTAAATGATGCGTTTGCTTTCTTTAATTGCTTTAAAATCATTTTGTTTTCCTTAGTATCAAGAGTTAAATTTGCAATTAAATTAGCAAGCGCAGCACGCTCATCAGCACATTCTGCAGTATTATTCTCAGAATGTTGTCTTTCATTGGCAAACACATTATTTTCATCATTGTTTTGTACCTGTTCCAATGGCTGTTCAGTTGAACTGGATTCTTCTGGTAAGACCTCCTGAATCTTTGCCATGAAACTGTAATGTGCTTCCAATTCCTGTTCATCAATCTCTTCATCCGTGTCCGCTAGCCAATCAGCTTGCTCAGCTTGTAGTGGAACACCTTGTTCAGCTTGTTTGCACATCATCATCTTTTCCTTGTGATACGTGTAGTCTTTAACCCGCTTTGGCTTCCTGCATTCCTTTGCATAGTGGCCAAATCCCTTGCAGTTAAAGCACTGTATCCCATTCTGTTGCACTACCAGACTGCCTATAGTTTCCCTAGTCCCAGCAACTGTTATTGTCCTTTGATTCCCAAACTGCCCTGACTGATTGTCGTTGTTATACCTTGGTGTGGTATCTTCAGTCTTGTTCCTGGAGTTTGAAGAAGTTCGAAGGTTGTTGTTGGTAGGTTTGTAGAGCCTTTTGAAATACTTTGCAAGGAGTGCCAAATTCTTTTGCATATCCTTATCCCTCTGAGCTTGTTCAGGATCACTGTCTTCTTCAGATACTGACTCAGATTGAGGTGTAACTGGTTTGGCGATCTCTTTGCCTTTGTGTCTGGTAGATGCACTTGGTCTTGTGGAAGATGATGTTGTATTTGTTCTCTGAGGTTTTGGTGCTTGATAGTAATTATCTGAATATGGTTGAGCAGCCGCAAGAAGTGCTAATGGATTTGCACTTTTGGCTATTCTCTCAGCACGGATATCATTAACTTCATTTTGATACTGCTTCAGAATGTCAAAAAGTGTGTGATATGAGATGGTGTCTATTTCTTTTGATTGCTTGACAACCGTCACAAATCTTGACCATTCTGGTTGAAGTTGTTGAAGAAATTGAACATTCACTTGCATTGTAGTAACTTGCAAGTTGTTCCTTGTCAATTTGTCAATTCATTTCACCTGTTTATTAAAATCGTGAGTAATACGGACTCCAATGTTTCTCCATATCGAGAAGTAAACTTCCCGAATTACTCAGAACTGATTGGTCTCTTTACATCTAGTAACGTACAACTGATTCACCCTGTGTATCCTTATTCAATGGTATCAACAGTCTCATTTTCGTCGTTTACTCACGAGCATCAACAGTAGATTGATATCATCTCCATTACCAGTTAAAAGCAGAAAAATTGCTTCTTTATTCAGAGGACAGAAAGTGTTCTTTGTTCTCTGGAGTTCATGTTTCAATATTGTTTTCCAATTGTTGTATGTGTTGTATTGAGGATACCTCGTTTGGCGTAGCAACAGCTTGAACTTGTACAGTAGGGGCACGTATGGGACCCTGATGTTAGTTATGCTTTTTCTCGGGACCCTCACCATTTGGTTTTGTGTCAATGTACCGTAGAAAACGTAATCTCCATTGTGAATATCTTCCTGGTCTAAGCATTGGTGGACGATCTTTCGAACCAGCTGCCATGATATTATTGTGCATTTGACTATCTGTTGAGGATGTATTGACTGGAGTAGACATGATGAATGAATGGTTATGAATTATGAAGTGTGAAATATTTGTTGGATCTTAAGTGGATGTGATGTGATTGAGTTGCTGGTCTTGTATGCAATCACGTCACGAGATTTTACACGTCTATGATTAATACCGGATAAGTGAATTTACAGGATTTTAAAATTCAATAGATAAAAGTAGAATGAATAACTCGATTGATTGTTATTGTGGGTGTGTTTGTTGAATGATTAGTCCTTTTAAGTCCTTTTGTTTGTTGTCTTGATTGATGTTTTGTTATGTGTAGACAATGATTAATAGGATTCAAAATTCGATCTTTACACCTGATGCGCGGATCAACTTAGCGTGGTTATGGTTATGTTTTCAGATAGGACAAACGCATGTCTTTAGGACAAAACCTGTCAATTTTTATCAGAGATAACGCAACAATGAAAATGGAAATAGACAGAGTCTCTAGCAAAAGCACTATAAGGTCTTCAATTAGGCTAAACGCGTGTCTTCATAATTTAAAAGCAATGACCAAATCGCAGTCTTCTATAATAAAAAACGCAACAATGACAAAACACAATAACCAAAACGCAGTCTTCAATATCAAAATGCAATGACAAACGCAGTCTTCAATAATTCAAAACGCAATGACTAAAACGCGAGTGACAAAAAAAAAGCAATGTCTTCATAATCAAAACGCAATGACTCAAACGCATAGTCTTCAATAATCAAACGCAATGACCAAAACGCATGACCAAAACGCAGTCTATCAATAATCAACATAGCAATCGACCAAAAATGCCCAATGTCCAATAGCAGTCTTAAATAATCAAAAACGAATGACCAAAAGCAATGACAAAACCAGTCTTAAATAATTCAAAACGCAATCAGAACACCTTCAGTGAGTCAAAACGCAGCAAGAAAAAAAATATCAACATTTTTGACAAGCCGATATGCTGTTAAAACCACTTAGTTACTGATGCAAGGGATAGTTCTAAGCCCGAAAGTACAAATCTTTAACACATCTAACCACAAACAAAGATCAATCTTTGATTTTTTCTTGCTTTATTTTCGAAAAAAAATAATAAACCACGAATTTTGATTCTTTTTAACCACAAATGAATCACGAATCCACCCTTAAAGCTCTGGTACCAATTGTAGGATCCCGATTAACACTTCCACTTCATATAACGAATCACGAATCGATCAAGAAAAGAGAAAGAGAGTTGATTTCTAGAGAGAGAAAGAAGAGAGAGAGAGAGTTGAGAGAGAATATAGAAAAGTGAAATATTATAAATGAAATCAACTAACTTTTCCAAAGAGGAAAAGTTACTTATATACCCCGACACATTAAAGTAACGTGCAAGATATTTAACTAGGACTCGGGTTCGGGTTTTGCTTGGGATTAAACCCGAAACATATACAATATTAGATTAACTATCGAGCCCGATTCCTGATACTTTCCTATTACAACGTTAACTAATTGATTGACCGAGACTTAAATACATAATGAACGAACTTCATGTTCGACTCAATATTTTTGAGGCTAACAATCTCCCCCGAAGTGAGTTCATTGATGACACTCCTTCATGAGATCAATGAGATTGCTTTTGTCGTTAAGCTCATGTGGTCTTGGTTTTTCTTTTTGTCTTCGTTGTAGGCTTGTTCCTTCATGCTTTGCGATCTTGACTTTGAGCCTTTGTCATTGTCTTTATCGTCTATGCCATCTTGCGATCTTGTGTCTTTGGCCAACATTTTCATACTATGCCTCATCTTGAAAGCTTCAAATCAGAGTTTGCGGAAGTCTTTGTCTTTAAATCTTGAGCTTTCATGATAGATTGTCTTTGTAGAATGAGCATGAATATGTGGTAATGAATCGACTTTGGTTGATTGGGATACCGTCACCACCGTTTTAACCTGCAGGTTTACGTTAGTGATAATCGAGAAAATTGATTTGAAAATCAATCGACGTATTACTTGTAAAAGCGTTTTTGTAACACATCGGGAGTTTTAAGCTTTTATCAAAATTCATCAACCGTCAATTCATTTACTGGACCAAATCGATATCCAGTTGTCACAAGTTTGATTCATATAGAATATGCAATGTCATCCTCGATGAGCTGTTTGAGGGATTTGACATCAAGCAGGTTCATCTTCTTGTGAATACTAAAGTATCACTCGGATGTTTCGGCAATATCACAATGATATTGCGTAGGACTCTTGTTAACAACTTGTGAACTTGATGATGTTAAACAAGTGTTTGAAATGGAATGTGTCCTAATGAGATTTTTATTAATCTCTTGGCTCTAGACTCGATTAGTGCATTTTGGTTTTAGTACTCAGAGGCTTGAGCAGATTGCCACCTATTCAATATCAACGATCTCGGAATGAGATGTTAATAGATAACGTGTGTATCTTCGTAACAAATGAGGCAAGTTTCTGTTGAGAGAAACCCGAATGGCTGGGAAGGGTTGTGCATTGCATCACTGGGTCCATGATGTCGTCTTCAATGTCAGCAATCAATATGTGATTCTGACAGCATATGTATTGACCCGGTTTCTACCTTAAGTTGTGTGGAGGGATTCTTTCTTTAGACCCTTTATCCATACATTTCTTTTTCATTCTTCTACGCCTTCAATGCTTACCAGGACGTCATTACTAACACCTTGTTGTGATTGTTCCAGTGTTAGCTCAATCTTAGTCGGCATTATTCCTATATACATTCATCTCCAATCATACCTAAGGACTGCTATTTCTAACTTTGGATTATCCTTGGGTAGATCCTTCGGTTCTGGTTGGATCATAGGATTGATTCCTAACCTAACCACCTTATGACTTTAGAATTGTCGTGAAATTAAGATGTTGTTGGGTATAAGATCGAACCATAAAACCTTTTCTTACTTTTCAGCACATTGAGTCGATTAGATCATATAAGTAACTTTTCCTCTTTGGAAAAGTTAGTTGATTTCATTTATAATATTTCATTTTTCTATATTCTCTTTCAACTCTCTCTCTCTACAAAACAACTCATCTCTCTTTCTCCTTTCTAGATCTAGATCCGTGTATCATATGAAGTGTATGTGTTAAAGGGATCCTACACTTAAGCACTACTTCGGAGGGGACACACCAACCATGGTCGTCCCAGATCTCCAAACTTTCCCTAAGGACGAATGAATTCAGGGATCGAGTCAAGCTATGTGACCCGGTTACCAAAAACAAAGCGCTTCGTGGGAGGCACCCCATGCTCATCCATTTTCTATTTTTCTTTCTATTTTTCTAATGTGTTGTGAGGAGGCTTGTACTCTTTCGTTCTTTGTGTTTGTTGTTTGTACGTGTGATTGTTTGCAGGATTGAACCTAACTTTTCTGAAGACTCTCGTGTTCGGTGTTTTGTCCCGGTCCACTCGAGCTTCCTAGCCTTTGCTTGCCATTAGTTTGGGGAAATCCGATATCCTAAAGATTATTATCGTCTAACATTTATCTTATAGCACACTTAATAACGGCTAATAGATTTTGTGATACTTTCTTCATGTTGAGATATACTTCGAAACCTTTTTGAGTTCTAGTATGGTTTTAAATCTTCTAGAAACATTGAGACAATGTTTGATTTAGTATGGGGTATATATCATCGATATGAACGTACACTACTTTACCGTTGTTCTCACGTACCCCGTTTTCCTACAAAAATTTCAAAAATATGAAAAAATTTAAAAATTTTTAAAAATAAAATAAGTGTTTTTGTCACAATTTTGACTTTCTTGCTGGGTAGAATAAGAGTAAATTTTGACCTGATCGAGCGTGTTGAGCTCTAACTTGTTCCTTAACTTTTAGGCTAAGCGTTCGCTAATTTGCGAAAAACGAAAAATGATAGAGTTAAGTATGAGTAGGATGCTAAACAAGGATTATTTAGAAATCTTAAGAGCTCATGTATGTAACTTTTTTTCTCCCATAAGCTCTTAACCGGATTAATATGCGTGCTGTTTTTGGAGATTAAACTTACATCAACAATTTTTATGTAATATATATAGCAAAAATTTTAGTCTTAGTTCAAATTTATACTTGAATTTTTCAAAAAGAAGTCTTCTTTAAATAAATATAAAAAAATGATGATGATAAAATAAATAATAAAAGCTGTGGGCTGATAAAAGTTTACTACCTTTTTCCAGCTCACAACCGATGTGGTAGTCTTCTAAAGAAAGCCCATAGTAAGAAAAAAGATCCAGGACTGATAAAAGCTTGCTGCATCTTGCCGGCTCACAACCGATGTTGTAGCCTTCTAAAAGGTCAAGGGTTACAATTGCATAAATATCTAAATAATTAAGTTTGGATTAATAAATTGACTTCTTTTTGTTAAATTCAAATATGCTTTTGCACTTTGACTATTATATTTTATAAGCTATGAATATCCGGGAAACCTGAGAGTTTTTAAAACCTAAGGTCCGTGAGTCCCGATACTAGTCTCTGTGGGGTGTCAAAAGCCTGGTCACTTAGCCGTAAGGTTGGGATGTGCCGAGACGAAAGTCGCTACATGGGATGATCTCGCCTTTAAACTCATTATTCTAAGGTGGAACGTAAAGCATAGTATATTGCAAAAAGTTGATCCATGGTTGAAATTCAAGATAGCACAATCACTTAAGATACAATAAATGTCCGGAGTGAAAAATCCACAAGTTGCAAATATAAGTAGTGTTAGCATCCTTACTGATATTTTTATTTAAGCTGTGAGTTAGATTAAGAATTGTTGGATAAGCGAAAAATCGAACTATGAATTTATCACTTTTCGGGGCATTCTCAGATCGAAATGCATCTTGTTCTAATGATCGTTAACAGTTATAAAATAATGAAAGTCAAAATAATCTCAGTATAATATTTAAAAAAAAAGTTTAGAAAAATTGGGAAAAAAGTGGGTGTTTATAACTGTGATTCTTAACTCTCTTCACAAAAGTCTTTGCTTACTTTTTGTTTGAGGAAGTTTTGAGGTATTTGGTTATAGAGCATATAATATTGCGTGAGGACACGCAATCGCTTAGTTTGGGGAATTTTGATATGTGTGTAAACACATATCTGTTTTATATCAAAAATGGCCCTAAATAGATAAAATTGTGCTTTAAATGCTTGAATATTGCTTGTTTTGTCTTTGTGATTGTGTAGGTACGGATATTGCAAAAATCTCAAGAAAACGGTCAAAACCAGACAATCACGAACACGGGAACGGAAAAGAGAATACAAGAGCCGGGAGAATGCTATCAAAGGTTAACAAAAGTCAACTCATGGTCAACAGTGGTCAACCATAAAAAGACAAAACCTAAAAATTCCAAATCAGTCCCTCAAAGTTAAACAAATTCATAAAAAAGTCCCTAAGCCCTAACGGTGTTATCTCTTAACACTATAAGAGATAACACTCGTTATCCTTATAACTACACCAAACCTAAAGCCCAATACCTAAATACCCGGCCCAAAACCCTTTTATAAGTCCAAAGTCAAACCCCTGGTCAAATAAACACAAAACGCACCCTTATAGTAAAAGAATGAGCGGGAAAAACAGTTGTTACTGTTTATCATCTTCTTCGACTTACCCACAACTCAAATCAAGGGGTAAAATTCAATTAATGACATGGCAAGACAATTCAAGTGTAGAGGTCCTACTTGGCAGAGAATTACATCACTAAGCACTCCTATTGGTTGATACTCACTTGATGTACACACGGGCAAAGTAAAGAAAGCACAAGAGGAAGGGATTGTTACACTCAGGCTACTCACTAAAGAAACACAAGGTGTCACAATCACGGATTGCCACACTGGCAATCTGTGTGAGCTTGAAATTGATCTAACGACCAAGAGTAGTTCTCTAATCATTGAAGGAATGTACGGACAAGATTGGAAGGAGCGTGCAGAGACCTAAAGACCTAGAAGGATCTACTTAGGGCTATAAATAGCCTCATTCCTCACACATATGAGATATCTTTTCCTGTATTCTTTTAGTTAAATTAGTTTACTTAGTTTTTAGTTAAAATGTAAATTTTCTTTTAAATCTCTTATAATCTATTTTTCTTAAGCATTGTAATCAATTTCAAGTATTAATAAAATCAAATTTAAGTTTACACAATCTGCTTTTACCTTAAAGCTTTTATAAAACTAAAATGTTGTTGCTACTGTTTGATAAGCTCTCAATAAGCTCTTACAAGTCTCTAAGCTTGTAATTGAGCTCAATTAGTCACTTAATCTACTAAAACTATAAAATCAGTTGTAATACCTTTGCTTATTGGATTTGGAGCTTTTGGATGATGAACTAGAAAAGGAAGAGTTCATTGGACTATACTGGCTTATTAAAAATAAGCCAAAGCTTGTAGACATAAGCTCTTGCTGAGCTCTTACCTCTGTTTAGCTGAGGTTTCAGGTTTTATTCCCTTTTTCTTTTTCTATTCTCTTTAGTTATTAGCTTAATAATGTCCTTGATTATTAAATGCTTAGTTTGCTTATTTAGTTGCTTATTAGCTGTTTTAATTAGTTTATAAATGCTTATTATAATAGATAATTGTTTCTCAAGCTTAGTCATTAGGTTAGTATTATAGTTTCATAATCTGTCTTAAAAACCACTAAAAAACCACTAAAAACCAAAAATAATAGTTTAGCTAATAGCTTATTAATCTGGCTTATTGTCTATTTGAATTTGCTCATTAGGTTAGTCATAAGCTGCTTATAATCTGGTAATTAAGTTTTGAGCATTAGTTTTCTTATTTGTTAGTTTAAATGAAATCTGTCAAGTTTAAAGGAGTGTTTAGATTTGCATAGTTTGACCTCAAAAAGTCAATGAAATTTGGTGATTGTAATTTGGTTAGCTTTGATTTCATATTTGATTAAGTTTTGAAAAGTTTTGATATATTAGTTTGTACTTATAATCATTTTAAGGTGCATTTTGTTCCATTCTACACCAGGGGAGATTTTCTCTTTTAAGCCAGTTAGAGTTATAAGATCCAAGTTTTTCTAAGCTTGGATATTGTTTGCTAAGTGGTCATTTACACTCATTGGGTATGTCAAATGCAGGTTTGACCATTAAGGTAAATTGCATTTGGGTTTTACCCAATTGTCAAGTGCATCAGATAGGTACTGCAGTTCCTAACTGCATACTTTCTTTGATCACTATTAAGCTAGCATAATTAGGTTTTGATAGGTAAAATTCAGTAGGTTAATAGTTTACATATAGGTTTAGATAGATTAATTCTTGCTTTTCAATTTCTAGCTTATAATCTAGGTTAATTTAGCATTCAAAGTTCACTAAAATTTCTAAAAAACCAAAAACAGTAGTAAGTGGTTCTTAGCTTCTAATTTTAGGTTTTTAGCTTATATGATCTGTTTTTATGAATTAAATTTGTAGCTTAATAGTAGGTAGATAAGTTTTCATAAGCCTAGCTTCTGAAGTAGCTTATTATGCAATTTAGCTTAATTAGATTTTGAGCTTTAAGAGTTATCTCCTGAGATTAGTATTTAGATCATTAGATTCAGTTAGCTTTTAGTATAATTAGGTTAATTAGCTTATTAGACTTAGCTTCTAGACATTATAGGCTTTCTAAATTAGCTTTTGGTTTTAAAAATAGTGCTTATTTGAGGGCTGTGTGCTTATTTTAGTAAAATTCAGTTTTTAAGCTTTCAAAAGCCTACTTCCTGTAACAGCCTATTTCACAAGCTCTTTTTAATAAGTTCTTGTTGCTTTAAGCTCTTTTGAAAAGCATTTTCTAGTAGAGTTTAAGCCAAGTTTTTAGGAAAACCAAGTTTCACTTCATAAGGTGCTTATTTGCTAGCTTATTTCTAAGCTCAAAATGCCTTAAGGGACTGTTTGGTTCATAGTTTAGCCTTATGTGCTTATTTCTTAAATTTAGCTTATAACTTCTTGATTTTGCTTATTTTTAGTTTAAATTTGCTTATTAAGATTAGTTATAAGTAGTTTATAGCTTATCTTTGTCTGTTTTTAGCTTATACATGTTTTTAGCTTAATTAGCTTAAAAAACCTTTTTAGAGTAAATTATCACCTTTTTAGCTTATTTCTGTGCTTATTTTTAGTCATCATAAAAAGTGTCTTCACAAAAGTTACTTATTTTGAGCTTATTTTTAACTTTGCTTTTATAAGTTTTTCAAAAAAAAAGGGGAAAGTGGAAGTTGGGGGTGAGCAAGACTCGAACCCCCGACCTCAACACTCTCAACCCTTATAACACACACTCTACCGCTGCGCCCTTGGGTCTTTTTCATTAGACTCTCACACCATTTAATCTTTATACACATTTAGACCCAATAAGCCTTATAAGCTATTATAGCTTATTTTGTGGCTTATTTGATAAGCTGTATTTAAAAGCTTATTTTTCCTAGGTTTCAATTAGTATAAGCTATTTTCTGTAAATTTTCTAGAATTTTTATAGTTCGTTTAGTATTTTTAAACATTTATTTTCATTAAAAACTTTAAAAAATCATAAAAATAGAAAATTAATAAAAAAAATAAATTTTTTTTGGAAAATTTTCTTTTATCGTTAATTTTATAGGAAAATTAGTTTCGCTT
>BQNB010208969.1:0-10369 GCA_026074375.1 Tanacetum coccineum
ATTTTAGATAGTTTTAATTCATTAGATGATAAATGTTTTTATGTTGATTTCTGCTTCTACGAAGAGATAAGAGACAACCATTTTTTGTTTTTTTTTAATTTCTCATGCTTTTATCTTGGTTGTGTCAGTAAATGATTTATATACAACATTAGATATTAAAATCTTTTTACAATCTGTTTATTTTTAATGACGTCCAAATTTTCATTTCATTGTTTTCTTTTAGTAAAAGTGGTATAAAAAAGGTACTTGTTTTAAATATTTGAAAACGGAATCACTTTTATCAAGCTCGGAAGTTTTTTTTTACGAAAAAAATTAAAAAAAAAATACATATGCAAAATTAGTTGTCATTGATTGAGTTGTGGTTATGAAGTTATCATGAGATGATTTGGGTATTGAACTTGGAGATGGGTATTTTTAATGGTGTTGTGAGTTATGGTGCCGTTTTGCTTGTTATTATCCGAAATTTGGTACCTCTAATCTTTTTTCTTTATCTATTTTATTCCATTATGTTTAGCTTGTTCTTTATTATGATATATAGCGAGTAGATTTTTATATGCTTGTTAAGTGAGTTGCGACTAGTAAGTTAAGTATGGAATAAAAAGTGAACCGTTGATTACTAATTTTTAAATTATTTAGATTTCTTATTTGATTATTTCGAAGGGCAAAAGCCGGAGAAATGATCAAACATCAAATCTAGTAATTAATACTTATATAAGATATCGTTTTCAAAATAGACCAACCTCGTGAGAAAATAATATTTTTACGGGTGTTAATTTGTCATCATTTAAAGTAATTTGTACCAAAATAAAGGCTTGTTTTCAATATAACTAACGTTGTGAGAAAACGGTTTTTAAACGGGTACCAATTCTTTATATATTTTTATCTCACATTTAATGATCTTTTCAGCTCACTTGACAAGCATATTCTTTTAATTTCATATCTTTGATTTATTTATCTTGCTTTTTATTATTTAGTTATAATTTAGTTTATTAATATAGAATTAGTACAATTAAAAACCAAAAAACTAAAAGATAATCAAGCATCCAATAAGAAACATAAACGTAAATCTCTATTCAATTCTCGTTGGGATTCGACTCCGGGAGATTTAATTATTACTTTTTCTAAAAGTGATTCTTATTTCTAACGGGATACTTGATAATATATACATACGGCTAGTACGTATTTATTACGATACCAAAAAATGGCGCCGCTCTGTGAGGTGTCAAAAGCCTGGTCACCTAAGCCGGTCTCGGCTGGGATGTGCCGAGAAAAAAATCGCTACATGGAATGATTTCGCCTTCAAAATCATAATTCTTAGGTGGAACGTAAAGCAATAGAAATATTACAATTTTCTTAAAAAGGTTGATCCATGGTTGAAATTCGAAATAAGCACACTAACATAATATATAATAATTATCGGGAGTGAAAAGTTTACAAGTTGCAAATATGAGTAGTGTTAGCATCTTAACTTATATTCAACGGTGATTTCGTTTTTAAGCTTGGTTTGGGACGAGTGAAAAGTCTGGGACGATGAATTTATCCTTTTTGGGCATTTTAGGATTAAAGTGCTTCTTGTTCTTTGACCCTAAAAGTTATAAGAATAACGAAAGTCCAAACATGTTAGTTAGTTGCTTGAAATGAAAAAATGAGAAAAAGGAAAAAAAATACAAAAATATGTGTGGGAATAAGTGTGAATATTTAAAAATCGTCAAAACGGGGCTTTTCAAAACTTATGAGTCTTTAATTCCCTTTGATGAACACTTAGCTACTTTTCGAGGCAATTAGTCGAGGGAAATTGAGATTCTTGGTTTTCTAAAGAGTTTACTTATGGCATTGCGTGAGGACACGACAATAGTTTAGTATGGGGGATTTTGGTATGTGCTTAATTACACATACCTTTTGCCTATAAAAACGCTAAAATGACCAAAATATACCAAAAATACATTGTATTTGTGTGTTTTGTGATTTATGATTGTGCAGGTAACGGATATTCACTAAAGGACAAAAATCAAGCCAAAATGGACAAAACCGAGCACGGGAATAGAAAGAGCATGAAAAGTCAAAAAGTCAATGTCAACAAGTCAACAAGTCAAAGACGAAGCCGAATCCGAAGAAATTCTTAAATGGGCCAACCCGTACCCATCTAATGGGCCGGGTCAGCCCATTAAAGTATATAAAGACCACTTTATAAGTTTCAATGGCCCAATGCCATTTAACTTATACAAAAACCCAAAACCTTAAACCGGCCCAAACAAAAGCCCAAACCATACACCCTTTCACCCTTACACTGTTAGTCCTCAAGGACTAACATTGTTAGTTCAAAAAGACTAACGGTGCAAATGATTAACAAAAAATAGGGCAAACGCCCGTTAAACCAAAACAAACACACCTATTTCCCAGCAAAACCCATTAACACTGTTTATCTTCCCCAAAACAGGTTACCCTGCAACCCCAGACAAAAATATCCCTCTCCTACCTTAACCCCACTTCATAAACTAACAAATCCATGTTGGCAATCCTAAATAACCCCATTCGTTCAAGGTTGAAGACAAAAATTGAAGGGTTGAGATCACTTGACTTGGAGAACACACAAAATGGAAGGCTAAGATTGGTTTTCGACTTACTCACACAATAAAAACACCTCAGTTATCACTCACAAAAGAAACATAAGTGAAGACCCAAGACTCTTAGCTTTTTAGTATAAATAGGATCACTTGTAGCCATGATAAAGCATCTAATTTTTACTTTTTAGCTTATTTAGTTAACTTTTAGCTTATTGTCTTTAAAATTCAAGTATTGTAATATGTTTCTTAAGTTAATGAAATTTGAGGTTTTTAAGATTTAAAATTTTGTTTTTAGGTTCATGTTTCATTAATGTTCAAAGGATTTCATAAGCTCATATAAGCTTTCTTGTTACTCTTATAAGCTGTTCTTAACTTAAACTCTTTAAACTTCTTCATAGTTTAAAGAGTTTAAGTCTTTTCATCAAAAATCTCAAAAGAATAAAAAATCTGTCAATTCATAGAGCATGGTATATTGTGGATGGCCATGGGTTAGTGCTTATGTGGATAAGCTATAGGATGTTTTAGAAAGTGATTTGGGTGTTTAAGTATACATTCTTGCTCAAAAACTGCTTATTGCTTATTTACTGCTTATCTTTGCTTATTGCTTGTTTGTATCTGCTTAGTATAGCTTATTAATGATGTTTGTAGCTTATATTGCTTAGTTGTAGTTTAAAAATCTATAGTTAAAAGTTTTGCTATAAATCTGTAAAAAATAGCTTAAAACTAGCATTATCTATTTTGGCTTATTTTAATGCTTAATTCTTGCTGAAATCTGCTTAATATTGTTGTTAGAACTTATTAAACATTTGGTCTTTAAGAAACCTTAGCTTAAAATCTATTAATCAGTTTAAAAATGTTGAAATCATTGTTTAAAGGGGTGTTTGGTTTAACTATGTTCATGGGTTAAAATCAGTTGTGCCTTTTGGGTCATCTTAGTTTAACCTTAATTGATAATAAAAGTCAGTTTTCATAAGTTGTTAAGTGTTAGGACTTGATTTTAAGGATTTAAAAAGTTGTAGTTTAATCAGTTCATAGGATTAAATTTTTGTAGGTTAAGTTTTTTTATCATGTTTTTGTGTTTAGAGAAGTGTTAAAACAAGTTAGAAACAAAGTCTTTAAGTCTGCAATTGTTCTTTGAGTTTTTGGTCAAAAAACTATCATAGTAGTTTTAGTTTTAAGTTTTTGAAAAAAGTCACTTTTCAATCTAAAAATTATATAAGCTAAAGTAGGTTCTAGCTTTTGAATTTGTTAGCATAAATAGTTTATAGTATAGACTTTATCTGTTTTAGCTTATTTTGTACTTTAAACTTATTTCACTAGCTTAAAATAGGTTTGCAAAAAGCTCATTTGCCTTTTGAAAAGAAAACTAAAAAGAGTACATTCTGTGTAATCAGCCTTTTCATGAGGCTTTTTCATGGCTTATTTAATTTTCCAAAATGTTTTTTGATTGCTAATTTAGATAGTTTGTTGTATAAGCTTTAGAGTGTTATAAGTCATTAAGCCATACGGATCCATTTTCTAGCTTAAAAATAAGCTAGAAAGTGCCCTTGTTGGCTGTTTTAGTAGTTTTTGGCCATAGTTGCTTATTTGCTTTTCTGAGCTTATTGCTAGTTGGATTTGCTTATATTGTGCTTAGTTTTGCTTATTAGGATAGGGTTAAGTGTTGTTAGCTTATTTAGTTTAGATTAGAGCTTATTTAAGCTTATTAGTACTTTTACTTTAAAATTTAAGTTTAAAAGCCTTTTAGGTAAATCTGTCAGTTTAAGCTTAGTTTAGCTTATTTTATTTGCTTATTTTCGTTCCATTGTGCTTATTAGGGATAGCTTATTATCTGTTGTTAGCTTATTTGCTTTCTCATTAGCTTATTAAGTCTAAAAAAGGCCAATAGTTTAGCCCTTTAAGTCTTAGTATTAAAAAGCTAAGTCTGTCACTTTTAAGTGCTTATTTCTAGCTTATTTTAGGTTTTTATAATTAGTCATTTCATAAAAGTTGCTTATTTTCAAGTCTTAAAGAATTTTGCAAAAAGAAATTTTGAAAAATAAAAACCAGGGAAAGTGGGAAGCTCAAGGTGAGCCAATGCTCGAACCCTGGACCTCTACCACCCTCAACCTGATTTTAACACACCACACACAACCACTCTGCCCTTTGGATTTTTTGGTTATAGTTTCCATTTACTTTTCTTGTATACACTTTTTAGCCCATTTAAGCAGTAAGCCCTTTTCGGCTTAATAACAGCTTATTCCCATAAGTTGTTCACCCCATTTTATTTTTCTTAGGTTTAGCATAGTGCAAGGTACTTTTCACAAATTTTTCAGAAATTTCTAAATTAGTTTAGTTTTTTTTATTAATTTTTAGGTTAAATCAGTTTTAATTCATAATAAATAATATAAAAGTCAAAAAAATATAATTCTTTTTTTTTAAATTTTCTTTTATCATTTAGGATTTATAAAAATTAAATTTTCATTTGTAGGGTTAAAATTTTAGAATTTGGGGTTTTAAAGAACGGGTTTTGAATCCCGTTATCGTTTTTAGTGTTTTAGCCTTATTTGCTTTTGTTTTTAGCGTGCCTTTACTTGTTTGTGCATTTTATTTATAGAAATAGATTCCAAATCATATATTGCCCATTCAAACGCGCGATCATAAACTTAATCACGATTTTCAAATTCGCACCTCGTCGGGAAACGACCCGGGAAGGGATTTTTAGGGTTTTGCTTTAGTTAAAAGTAAATTTCCTTTTAAAAAGCCTCACGGAATTCTTATTATTGATATTTTGGGACTACTTATTATATATTTATATTTATATTATATATATATAGTAAGAAATCTTGCAATTCAATTTTTGGCGCCGCTGCCGGGGAGGTTGTGAAACGATTATCGTGTTTCGTTTGAAGATTAGTGTTTGAAGACCCTTCCCCGTGAAGTTATCGTTTTCAATTGTGAATATTTTGTTTTTTTAATTATTGTGAATATTAAGTAATCAAAAATACCAAAAAAAATCAAAAGCCAACAAAAATAACCGTTGTGTCACTTGTGATTTCGGCTCACCATTAGATTACAAACTATAAGAGAGGTATACAAAGGGTTGATCCTACGATCTTCGACCCGAAAGGCGGAGGTTTTTAAAACGCTTCGCGCTTACCCGCTACTCCGCTTCTTTGTGCGTTTTCTAAAGAGCTACCGTACATTTGTTTGATTATCGGTCCCGAAAATATTTTCTCTTGTTTAAAATACATAAAAATCCAAAAAATATTCTTCTTAACCCCATTTTGTTTAATTCTTCTCTTTATCCCTCTTTAATTCTATCATCATGTATGGGTTTAAAGAATGTTCGTCTTGTGGAGCTTTGTACAATAAATCATGTGGTTGTTCTAAAGGGGGTTTCGTAGACAAGTGTGGAAACCCGGTTGATGGTCTATATTGTCCCAAGTGTGGAAACCCGGTTGATGGTCTATATTGTCGACAATGTGCTCTATTACGAAAGAAATTGAAGGAAGTTTGGTTTACAATTTGTGATGAAAATGAAATTTTCCAAGACTTTCTAAACACTTCCGAGTCATCCAATGACAATACTAACGTTGTTAATGCACCTCAAGAGCCATTCGTCTTCAATCAGGACCCCGGTAAAAATTCTTCACAAAGTCCTCCACATATTGACCACCATTGTTGTTACGGGTGTGGTGATTCGTTAGACGTATCTTTTGTCAACGATGTACTTATGAGTCTTGTGGGAACGGTGCTCATTATGGCTATAATTGTCCACTGAAAGTTCTGATTATCTCTAATCCGGAACCATGCTATAATCAAAATGTTGATGAGTTCCCACAAAGTTTGCCAAGTTTTCATCCGACATGCTATTCTGGAGATGAAAATTCATTCACTTATGATTCCAATCTTTATTTTGTGGATGATTCTCCTAACCCACCTCCACAACCCCCGACGTATTCGTATGAGTTTTGTGGGAACGATGCTCATTATGGTCACGATTGTCCACCTCAAGTTCCGTTTATCTATAATTCGGAACCGTGTTACAATCAAGACTTTAATTTCCCATAAAATTTTCAAAGTTTTCAACAACAATATATTTATTGTACCAGCTGTGGGGGCCCGCATGAGACTTTTCAATGTCAACAAGTGATCTTCTATGAGCCTTGTTGTGAAAATTGCGGGGGTCCTCATGAGACTTTTCAGTGTTAACCGATGAACCAAAATTTCGATAATTCTAATTCTTCCGGTTTTGACCAATTTCAACCCCCGCAGTATCCCGTAATTCATCATCCTCCTTAAGAAACGAGCGTGGAAATGTTGCAAGCTAGAGAAAACCTAATGGAATCTATACAAACCTTTTTTAAGAAGGTTAATCGTATATCTATTAGAGAAACGCCAAAGGTTTTACTGCTAGCTTGGGAATTTTTTTTTGAAATTAAACATGCTTGTAAAGAAAAGCAACATCAACCAAAGAATATACAAGAATTGCTTCGTAAACTTCTTAATGATGTGCAAATTATAAGTGAGGAGCTGTCAGATAATATTAATACTCCGAACTGGAATCGTCCTGCCTTCTACCACGATGATGATGAAGATGATGTTAAGGAGTATACTATTGCAATCACACCAATCTTACCGACTGTGGAACCCGATAACTCACCAACCGTTGTGTTGACGTTTTAAGCATCATTTTCAGGTGAGCATGTTGAGGGTTTTGAAGCTAAAAGTGGCTAGAGAGACCGTAGGATTGGATATGGAGTCTATCTTCTGATTTTCATTTCGTACTTGTTCATTAGATTATTCTTGAATGCTGTTTGATTTCTTAGGTTTGTGAGTCATGATATGTCTTTGTATTAATGAGACCTTTTTTTATTAATGCAAGATTCCTTTGTTTTCGGTATTATCATGACACATCATGTCTTTTATATTTAGTTATGCATGTAGTGATTCTCTATTATTGACACCATTGTGTTGTGATGATATCCATGATGTTACGCCTCATGTTTTCGCCTTGGCAGGGTGTGACAACACTTTTTCTCGACCGTTACCATGATAAAGACACATAAACATTTACAAAAACGTCTTGATCATATATAAAAAACAACAACCTAAGTTGGCGTTCCTGTAATGGTCAACTTCCCAATCATCCCATACTTTACATACTTTTACAAAGACAAGTGGCGATATCTACCGCTTTATACAAAACTTTACTTCGTTGATTTGCGTCAACGAATAATCGATCCTTCAAATAATTTCATCGGTTTAAGCTTTTAACGAACCGACTATCTTTAAACTTTCCTTTTCTTTTTTGTTGTGATTTTTATAATTTTTTCATTTTTTTAACAATACATAAACTACGAATCTTGGTGTAATTTCACCATCTTCACGATCATAATAACTCCGGATAATTTTCCCCATGATTCTTCGTTCTACGGACGTACCAATAATTGTGATGGTAGTAAAAATACATGAGTTTTGACTACTTTTTACATTCCCATTGTGATGTGAAAATTTCCCAACCATACCAGAGACAGACAATGACACAAGACTCAGGGAATACATACTTTACACTTTAAGCAACTAGCAACTGATAAATGGACTTAATCTAACAGGGTAGGCTAAGGTGTAAAGGTGTAACGAAATAAATAGTTGGTGTTATCCTAAAGGATTGGCTCCACGGGTTTTTCTAGGGGTATCTTACTCTTAAAATGAGAGTAAACAAATTGTTTATATTGGGATTAACTAACCAGTGTAGTTAGTCAATAAAAAAACATATAAAGGCTTTTTGGGTGTAATCCTAGAAATTTACCAATTTAAACAAGTTACTCCATCTAAATCCATAGTACTCATTATTGTGGTCTCGAATAGGTATTCAAAGCCAAGTTCTAAAGTCTACAACATCACTGGCACACTCATATTTTTGTGGGATTTGGGTAAACATTTAGAAACGGATAAGGCTGGATCCTCACAATATCTAATAAGGGTTATTGTGTCCAAGTTATGTAACTAGTAATTTCACAAAAGTATGCTTGAAATATTTTTAAATTTGAGGTTTAGGACAAGTAACGTTCTAATTCCCATCCCCATACTGAAATTATACAACGTCCTCGTTGTATAGATAAAACATTAAAAACAGAAAATTAAAAGAATTAGAACGAGAAACTCCCCTGATGTTTTGCTCGGTAGATTCTCCAAGTTGAGTTTATGAGCAAGAATGTGTGTGAGTCCCTTGTTGAATAGATCTCTGCAGCCTATTAAGGATGATAGCCAAGATGTATAAATACAGTTGACTATGTAGAAACACTGATTATGAATACTATGTGTTAATGCGGAATCTTAACACAAGTACTAAGAAAAACAATGAAGAACTAAATAATAACTTCTATTAATCTGCTTTTGAGTGATTACAGATTACTAACTATTGAGATATGATTTTGTATGAGATATCTTGAGTTGATATGTCTAACTATGCCAAGAGGGATCCTTTTATAGACCAAGGATAAACCCTAACAGGCTTATAAAACGCGTACATATCTTTTCCTAAAATATCTCATACATATCTCTTAAACGGTACTAACTATTTTCTACTATCGGTACTAACTAACTGATCAGTACTTAACATTTTGTACTGTCAGTACTAACTATAACTATCAGTACTAACTATTTGTACTGTCGGTACTAAGTTAGGAAAAAGTAATTCCAAACAATCCTCCTTTAAACATGAATGTTGAACTCGTTTAACTTCATGTTTCTTTAACTTCTTTAACGCATAGAGGATGTATCCAAACACTTTTATCATTTCTTGATCTTTTAAACTCTATCCTTCTTCAGCGGCAACTTTGTCTTCTCAGCAACACAGCAACATCTTTTCCGCAACAATCCAACTAAGTTGGCTTTATAGTTTTTGACAAACTACCAGCCATTAACGGATTTGATGTTCCTTTACCAGTAGCCGTTTGCTCTGGGATAGTTAACTCTTTATTTAAAAAAAAATTTGGTGAGTTAATTACCATACAGTTTTTGGTAAACTGTCAACCATCAACGGAATTGATTTGTCTTTACCAAATACCGTTTGCTTTTGGACTAGCCAATGCTTCATTGCCATAACATGGTGCATTGATAAACCATATAGTTTTTAGCAAACTATCAGCTATCAACAGATTTGATTAGTCTTTACCATGAACTGTTTGATCATGGTACCCTTGAAGAACTATGTAGCTTCCAACTTACTATATTCCAATCCTGCTGTGAATTCCAAAACTCATTTTCATCATCTGGGTTGAACATAACCATCAAATCTCCCCAAAGTACTCTATCAAAACCTTCAGGTATCTCATCTTGATATCTGTCCATTACCAGTTGATACACAACATTCAAATCTTCTCTATCAAATATGGACAACACCCTCATCAAAGTACTAAAATATCTCTTTTGTCCATTGCTTCTAATCACCACATTTTGATTTATCTCCTCTAAGTGTTCAGCTTTATCAGCCTGTGGTTTAGTTCCAAGACACTCTGTTTTCCATTCTTTGATAGGATATTTCCTGTCAAGTATTTCATAATCCACTTCTTTTTCCTCATCTGGAGCTATTGTTAAATGTAATCTCAGCTCATCATTCTCTTTCTCACTATCATCTTCAGAAGTGTTTTGTATGAATCTTCTTTTTCTTGACTTCATCTTTTTCCTAGTACCAAGTTTTCTCTTTCTGGTACTATCTTCTTCTTTACTCTCCTCATTGACTTCTTCTTTACTTTCCTCCTTGATCACTTCACTTTTAGAGGAATCAATTCCTTTTTTATTCATCCTTTTGATCAGTC
>BQNB010208976.1:252-10369 GCA_026074375.1 Tanacetum coccineum
CTCGCGTGTTTTCGTCCCTTGTTGTGTATTTATACATGTTTGTATTTGTTTACATATTTGAGGGGTGAGCTCGCGCGTAACCAGATGTCTACTCAAAAAGAAGAATTATTGCTGTCACAAAGGTGGAAAGAGTCGAATGGCAAAACTACAAGCATCTTGACTGGATCACAGTACGTAAGGATGACGACATTCTTTACAAGTTCAAAGAAGGTGATTTCCACAGACTTCGGATCTAAGACATTGAAGATATGCTGCTTCTTCTCGTGCAAGGAAAGTTGAAAAATCTCAACGTTAAAGAACGTCTTGCATTTAATATCTCCTTAAGAATGTTCACAAGAAGTGTTGTCATCCAAAGGCGTATGGAAGACCTTCAATTGGGTGTTGAAAGCTATCAAAAGAAACTCAACCTCACAAAGCCTGACACGTACAGATCCAATTTAAGAAGAAGAGATGCTTACACACCATACTCCGATCCCAGAGGATTCATCTATGAGAACAAAGATAAGAAGAACAGATTGATGCGCATTGATGAACTACACAAGTTTAGCGATGGTACTCTCGATGATGTTCGGACTGCTTTGAATGATCGCCTCAAGGGAATTAGAATGGAGTATCTGCCTCAGACTTTTTGGAGCCAACATGACAAAGCAAATGCTAGAGCTAGGATTCAGGCAATTGACAAAAGATTAAAGACAAGGAGGATCATGCGGAGCTTAGAGAGATTTGTTGGTGGAAGACCATACGAGGGTGACTTACTCCTGCTTAAGGACCATATGATTTATCATATGTTGTTCTCATCTTAAAAGGTCAATCCTCGTAAATAATTTTTCTTGTGAATATGTTAATAACTAGTGTAGTTTTTTAGTGAAAAATAAGATGTGCTCGAGTACAAATTTTACAAGAATTTATTAGTAAATTCAAAAATTTTCAAATAATTGTACTCGGCACCATCTTATAAATCCTCAAAAGTTGAGGGGGAGCAATAATATGTTCCATTCTGCTAGAATACATCATTTTGTCCCCGAACGGTTAATCAATTGATATCCAAAATATCAAGGGATTAACATTTTGGATAAGGGGAGAAAATGTGATTAACCTGGACTTAATGTATATTGACAGAAGTAATCAATTAAAATGGACTCAATGCACTCCACACTTAGCATGTACTACGATTACGATGCACATGTTAAGGGGGAGCTTTTAGTGATGATTAAAAACATTCAAAGTGTAAACCTTTTGATATTTATATCAAACACTTTGAATGAATTTTTCAATGATTTTGGTTTGTAATGGTGATGGAATACCCTAAAAGACCGACCATGTACTTAATTTTATGGAGTTATAAGGTGGTTAGGTATAGGTATTCAAATCCCATGATCCAGCCAGAACCGGAGGGATCTACCCAGGGATATCCACTAGTTAGTGTAGAAGTCCTTAGGTATGATTAAAAAGGAGAAAAAGTGAGAATAGGGAATAATGCCGACTGAGATGGAGCTAACACTGGAACAAACCCAACAAGGTGTTAGTTATGAAGTCTCGGTAAGCATTGAAGGGGTTGAAGAATGAAAAAGAAATGTAAGGATAAAGGGTGAAAAGAAAGAAGCCCTCCATACACTTAGGCAGAAACCGGGTCAATACATATGCTGTCAGAAACACTTAGGTGTTGTCTGACATTGAAGACAGTCATGGACCCAGTGACGCTATGCACAAACCCCTCCCAGCCACTCAAAGTCGGAAAGACTTTGTTTCAAAACTCACGGAGATACACTCATTTCTATTGACTTTCTCACTCCGAGTTAGTTGATATTGAAAAGGTGGCACTCAGCTCCAGCCTCCGATCACTAAAATTAAAAGTGCACTATTGAGTCTAGAGCCAAAAGAGATCATCCATTAATCTCATTAGGACACTTGTCATAATTTAGCTTGTTATCTCACACAATGTGAATATCAAGTAATATCATTAGAGTCCTACGCAAGATCCTTGTGATTTTGCCAGAACATCCGAGTGATACTTAGGTATTCACAATGAAGATGGAAATCCTGCTTGAGCCAACATCAAACAAGCTCATGGTAGGTGACTTGTGCGATTCTTATGAATCAAGCTTGTGACAACTGGAAAGCAACAATGGTGCGATTCTTTATGAATCAAACTTGTTCCAGGTTATGGATCAACGGTTAAAGAATTTTGAATTGCTTAAAACTCTCGATGTGTCACAAAACCACTTTAGCAAGTGACACGTCGATTGATTTTCAAATCGATTTTCTATATCAATCGGTGAGATAGTAACTCACTGGTTCACTCTTATCGTGCTGTCTGCTTTGAGACGTTCCGATAATGAGAACATGCTGAGTACGATGAATCTAATACTTATGTGTTAGAAAGATTCAATACTACAGCTGGAAATCCTGTCAAGAAGATTCTTCTTAAATTGAATCTATCTGATCACAGGTCGATCCTCGAGAATCAGTAAAGTACAAAAAAGAAGCCAAAGATTACAAAGCCGAAGCCAGAGAGTTCAAGCCTCATTCAAATCCAGTCAAATCATGTTCACACAAAAAGTCCCAACAAAGCCCAAAATAATTCCATTATAAGAATGTGCCCTATCAACATTCCGAAAAATCCATAAATGTGACCCCTAAGCCTAAATGGGCCTCACCCGAATCCTTAAGCCCAAAACCATAGCCCAACTCTCTTTTTATTAAACTTCAGGGACCATTCCTGCAAATCCTGAAACTAGTTTATAACTAGAAAATGAGAAAATAAAGAAAGGGACTGAAAATGACAAGAGGCCAAAGATTAAACCGTTTTTACTCATTTAGTTTCATTTCACTAGCCAGGGTAAAACAGAGGGCTTTTTGAAATTAAAGGGTACAGACGACTATTCAAGTGCTCTACAACCAAATGGCAGGGATATTATAGTCTAATCAATTGTTTACTTAACCTCACTCAAGCTCTAGGCCACGTCAACAATGGTGAAAGCACACATAGTAATGGGTTTTTGTGCTAATCTACTCACAAAAGAAGCACAACATGTCACATCATGGAATGACACGCTGGCGATCCTTAGATACACACAAATGATCAAACGGCTCTCATTTACTCTCCAATGATTAAAGAATTCAATGGTGATGATTGATTAAGGCTGGGAATCCAAGGAAAGTCTGGAAGCTTCACCAAATGGCTATAAATAGGCCTCACCTCTCACACACACACTATCTAGGTTTTTAGTAGCTTTTAGTCTAGCTTAATTTCGTATTTTTCTTAAATGTAATTTTCCTTAAATGTTTTGTAATCTCCTTTTTAAGTAATGTAATCAGTAACTTTTATTAATAAAATTCAGTTTAAAGCTCTTTAAATCTTACTTTTAAGCTCTCATTTAAATTCTCAAATATTAAGCTAAAGCTCAATAAGCCCTCATAAGATCAAATTCAGCTCTAATGAGTCTATAAGCTCATAATAGAGCTTAATCTTCTTTAATCATACTTTTCTTCTTAAAATTAGCTTAAATATTAATTTACCTTTACTTGTGGAAATATAAGCTTTTTGGAAGGGGATCTAGCTATGGATGAGATCCCATGGACTTTTACCCTAGCTTATTAATAAGCTAGGGAGCTTGTAGCTGCCAAATTTGGTTCCTCTTGTTTAGCTAGAGGCCTTGTAAGTTTTCCTTTAATCTCTTGCTTTAAATATTAGTTAAATTGCTTTCTAAACTTAGATCTGCTTATTTGCTTATTTAATTGGCTTATTAGTGCTTATTTGAGTTTTATCTAGCTTAATAATCATAATAGTTTAGCTGTTTTTGCTTTTCTTAGTTTAGATCATAGATTTATAAATCACTTGTTATAAAACCTTATTTAACCCAAAAAAAATAGGTAAAATAGCTTAAGACTAATTTTGTTGCTTATTTAGTTATTGAGTAATGCTTATTAAGATTAATATTAGCTGTTTAAAATCTGGGGTTAAGGTCTCATTAAGTTGATTTTCATTTTGTTAGCTTAATCATAAGCTACTATATCTGTAAAGGGGTGTTTGGCATAAGCAATTTTGACCATAAAAAGTCAATATAATTTGTGCAAAACACTTGAGTCAGTTAGATTTTAATTTTCAAAAGGTTATGGCTTAATTTTCCTTCTCAGCACTAGGGTACCTTGTGCCTTTCTTCTTGCTTGTGAAATTATGATCCAAAGCCCTTAAGGCTTGGATTTTGCTTGCATTGTGTTTATACACACTCATTTGAGAGTGTATAGAGTAGTGGTAACCCTTAAGGAAGCCTGCACTTTTAGTCTTTGTGGTATTGCCAATTGCACTAGCGGTACTAACATAAGTTAGTACTGCTGATATTTAAGCCCCAATTTAAGTCAGTAATTATAGGATTTAGTAGCTTATCTTTTAGAATTTTATAGTTTAGTAATAGTTTAATATAGATTAAGGTTTACATTTTATTTTCTAGCTTATTTTCCTAGCTTAATTCAGCTGTCAAAGTCAGTTAAAAACCTTAAAACACCAAAAACAGTAGGAAATTAAGTAGATTCTTAAATTGATAATTTTAGCTTAAGGTATTTGTTTTTATAGCTTAAATAGATGGTTTATTAGTAGTTGCATAAGTTTTCATAAGCTCTTAGTCTAGAATAGTTTTTTTTGAGCTTTTTAGCTTAATTTGATTTTGTGCATTTTAGCTTAATTCCTGAGTTAGCCATTTTCATAATCGTTTTCAATAGCTTAAAAATGTTTCCAGCTTTTGTTTCTTTTCTCAATTAGTTTAAGCACATCTTAGGGAGTTTAGAACAGCTTTTAGATTTTACTTTAAGCTTATTTAGAGTTTTTTATAGCTTATTTTCTAAAACCAAGGGTTAAGCCTTCCTTTCTGAGGTCAGCTTAAAAATAAGCTTTTATTGAGCTTATTTGTGATTTTCAGCCCAAGTAGCTTTTATTAATTATGTTCGCACTAGCTGCCTTTACAAATTTGCTTGCTCATATATTTTTTGATAATAAGCTCTTTTCAATTCTAAACTTAATTCGGACCTTATTGAACTTAGTTTGAAGTCGGGGTAGGACCCCAAGGGTTGGATTTGAAACATTTGGATTTAGTTGTTTGCTCAGTTAGCCCTCCGTTAGTTTGTCAATTGCATTGTTAGTCCTTCAAGGACTAATACTATTAGTCCTTCGTTAAGTTTTAGTTAGTTTATATTAATTTTAATTATAAGTAGGGTTTATCTTAATTAGTTTAATTAAGCTTTTTTAAAAAGGAAAAATTAAGGTTTTTAATTTTTTTATAGATTTCTGTACTATTTCTTTTTAATAGTTTAAATTTTATAAAAATTTTAGGATTTAATATTTTTATTATTTTTTATAATTTTATAAGTTTTTAAATTATTTTAAAATCTTAAAAAAATCATATTTAAAAATCTAAAAAGCCAAAAATAGTAACTCTTTTTTCTAAAATTTTCTTTTTACTTATTTTATTTTATAAAAATATAATTTCAATTATTCTCAATTTTTTTATTTTTAGAATTTAATTAGAATTAAATAGTTTTTAATTGATAAAAAATTCAAAAATAATCAAAAGAATGTTTTTCTTTTTCCTAAAAAATTTTTTTGTCCTAGCTATAGTTTAGAATTTTAAAGTTTACTATTTTAGGGGTTAAATTTTAGTCTATTTGCTTAATTTTCCGCGTTTTATATTGTTTTCCGGATTTGTTAAAGTGTTTAAATTTGCTTAATTTTCAATTTTAATTGTTGCTTTTTATTTAATAATCATAGATCATCAAATCATCTATTTTCTTATTCAAATCATAATCCAAGCTTAAACGAGGTTTCAATTTCACTAGTCGTTGGGGAAACGGCCCGGGTGATCATATTTGCCCGGTTTAATATACGTATTATATATTATATTATATATATTTTTGAGAGTGAACTTTCCTTATGGAATTTTCTTAATTGCTCTTTGAAGTATTATATTTACATAGTATTATACAAGGTATAAAAACCAATAATCAGTTTTTTTGAGCGCCGCTGCCGAGGGACTGAGTGTTAAGATTCCAACGTTTGTGTTTGTTGATTAGGTTTGAAGATCCTTCACCCTTGAAATTTACATTCTTAGTTTTAAAATTCAAAAATTTCCAAAAAAAATTATAAAATATAAAAAGTAAAAAATATTTTCCTTTTCTTTTTAGTATAAGTAAAAGATAAAAAAAATAGAAAAATCAAAAATATAAAAAAATCTTCCTTTTTAATTAAGAAATAAAAGTCACCAATTGGTAAAAATACCAAAATATAATATTCTCAACGGAGGTATTATCATTTCAATTTCCGGTGAACTTGTTGGTTCCCAAATCGAACTAAAGATTTAACACTTGCCATTTGTGTCTCTACGAAGTACGGCTCACCTTGAAAAGCAATTTTTGAGAGCTACCGTGAAGTAGTTGATTATTTGGTTTAAGTCTCTTTCGTGTAACCGTTAAAATTCATTGTTAAAAAAAAAAATTAGTGTAAAAGTTTTGCTTTTTGATTTTTTTAGTTTTTCCTTTTTATGCGCACTCGTTCGCAATCTCGAAGACGTCGTCAACAACAAACTCTTCCGGTTGTTGAAAATTTTGAACCAATTGTCAATCAAAACATTGTTCCAATGGCCGACAATCGAACAATGGCCCAAATGTTACAAGCACCCATCGAGGGGTATGAAGATGCTATAGTTGTTCCACCGATCAATGCTAACAATTTCGAGCTTAAACAACCTTTAATCAATCTTGTGCAAAGTAATAAGTTTACGGGTAGACAAGACCCTCACAATCACCTTCGATTTTTTAACAAGGTCACTTCAACGTTTAGACATCCCGAAGTTCCGAACACTTCGATAAAGCTTTTGCTTTTTCCTTTTTCTCTAGACGGTGAAGCCCGAGATTGGTTAGACAAGGAACCTCCTAGATCAATTCTCACATGGGACGACCTTGTTTCAAAATTCATAAATCAATTCTTCCCACCATAAAAAACAACTTACCTTCGAAACAAAATCACCAATTTTTTCCAAGAACCAAACGAAACCTTCAATGAAGCATGGGAACGTTTTAAAGGACTCCTTCGTCAATGTCCTCACCATGGCTTCTCGGAACTACACCAACTCGATACTTTTTACAATTCTTTGAATTCAAACGATCAAGATGCCTTAGATTCCGCCGCGGGTGGCAATTTTTTAGACAAGATGCCTCAAGAAGGTTTAGCGATTATTGAAAGCAAGTCAAAAGTTCGTTACTCAAGAAGTCGTGCTAGTGATTCAAGAGTGAGTACGGATGCTCCTCTTTCTAATTCTTCACCTTCTAATAATTCTTTCCTATATGCCAACCAAATAGCCGCTTCTCTTGAGGATAAGATGACTATCAAGATGAAACAAATGAGAATGAATGAAAGCTTTAGTGTTACTACTCCTCGAAACCCGTCAAGCGGTTTTTGAGGAAGTATGTGTCACATGTGGATCGAATCACAATTTTAACCATTGTCCGTTAACTCGAGGTGGAAACGATTTTCCCGTTTTTCATGACAACATCCAACAATTTCAACAAACCGCAGCCGTTGGCAATTTTCTTCAAAGAAACCAACCTTCCAATTTGGCAAGTCAAATGAAACCACCAGGTTTCAATCAACCAAATGTTCAAAACAACCAAAACCGATATCAAGGAAACAATTTCAATTCGAATCAAAACCGTGGAGGAAATTTCAACCAAAACCGCCAAAACAATCAAGGAGCCATTTATCAAGCCCCACTATACCAACCACCCACAAATCAACCTTTGTTAATCAAGCTTTACACCTCCGCCGTTACACAAATTCAAGGTGAATCTAAAATGGATTTTGAAAGTATATCTAAGGCTAATGATGCTACATGGAATAAGATTTTTGCCAATGAAGTTTGGATAATTTTTCAAAGAAGCCAAAACAATTATTCCAAAGAAGGTAATAACGATTCTCAAAAGAAACAAGATGATTTTCAAAATTTGATGCTAAATATGTTTTATGCAAAAATTATCACAACCAATAGCACCCCCGCTTTCCACTTCAAGATCGCTACGTCTTCCCCAAAGTCAAACTATAACTAATCCTCGTGAGCATGTCAATGCTATCACCACAAGGAGCGGTAAGACTTTGGAAGGACCTTCGACTCCTCTTGTTCCTACACCCGTTATTTCAATTCCTCAAAAAGAACCAGTACAAAACCCGGAGACGTCCAACAAAAACGTCAAAATCCAAATGTGGAAAAATACCGCTCATGTCCCCATCTCCAGAGGAAGTAATAAACCATTATTCCATGGAAATTCCAAAACCAAAAGCAAAGAAAACCGTTAATGTTGAAATTCAAGATCTTAATTCTCCAAGACCAACGTCGTATCAATCTAGAATTCCATATCCCGAGAGGATGAAAGTGAGAGAGAACGATAAACCAAGTGCTCAACATAGCCGGTTCTTGAAGATGTTCAAACAACTCCGTTTAGAGATTGGATTGAAAGATGCTCTCGTCGAAATGCCAAAGTTCAAAACAAATGGTTAAGCTCTTGCTAGAGGAACACAGGAGAAAACTTTGAGGAGTATTTCCATTATAAACCGTAAAATGCTAGAATGATTCCTGCTTCATTATGAACAAAGTCCTCGAGAAGCTCGAAGATCCGAGAAAATTTCTTATCCCATGTGCTTTACAAGAACTCAATAGGACTAGTGCTTTAGCCGATTCAGGAGCTAGCATTAACCTTTTACCTCATTCTATCTACAAGAAACTTGGGCTTGTAAGCATTGACACCAACTCGTAAGACACACCAGCTTGCAATCGTTCGATTACTCACCCTTGGACATAGCCAGGATGTTGTAGTTTTAGATGTTGATGTTTCACTTTTCTTGCAGATTTTGTGGTGGTTAATTTTGAACCCGACCCGAGAGTGCCTATTATTCTAGGAAGACCTTTCCTTCGCACCGCAAAAGCTCTAATTGATTTGTACGAAGAAACTTTGACTTTAAGAGTAGGAAAGGATGAACTTGTTTATTATGCCGATAAATCTGAGAAAAACAAGGATAAGAATTTTGTTCATGCCATTTCTATAATTGATTTTTCAAAAGACGATCCGTTTAGTGGCAGTACCACTAATACTCTTCCTACTAGTTCTTCTCCGGTGAAGACTAGTGATAATTTTGAGAAGTTCGCCGATGAACTTGCTCCTCTTGATTCGTTACCACCAGGTAATGATGATTCGACTCTTAAGAAGGATTTTCATGAAGAAACTTTTCAAGTTTACTCAAACCCTCTTTTCGAATTCGATGATAATTTCAAATCTAGCAACATGAATCCTCTCTTTGAAGAGAATGATAAGGATGCCGAGATTAAGTCTTCTTCTTCCTTTACACTTACTTCACCGAAAGAAAGTGAATTTAAAGCTTTTCTTAAAAGAGATTCAATTCCACTGGGAATTGATCTTACCCTCCCTCCCACCCTTGAAGTTTCAATTAGCAATCCTACTTCCCCTACTCTCACCGGAGAGAAGGTTTGTTCATGGAAGACACCGATGTTTTTCTCTTTGATCCGATTTGTGTGCAAAATGATGACTCGAATTGCGATAAGAAAAAAGATAATTTGTCTCTTGGCAATTTACTTACATCAAAAACCAAAACTTCTTTCTCGTCCTCAAGAAGTTGAAGAAATCAAAGAAAAAGAAGATGAAGTTTCAAGTGATGTTCCAATCTATACTATTGTCATGCCAATAAGAATCACTTTTGATAATCCGATTGATTTTAATGATCATTTTTCCACACCAAAGGATTTTTAAAAGGACTTAACCGTTTCATTTGATTCCACCGAATCAAGTATTTTACCATCTCCTTTGTTAGATTCTGACTCGCCTTTCACTGCGGAGTTATCGGCTAGTGTTACCTTGGAAGGCTTAGATCAAAAATTTCACAAGTAAAATTTAGGGAAAATGTACCTTGGTGCAGGAACAAAGATAATAAGCCATATCTTTTTGAAAATTAGCAATCTAACCTTAAAAAAAACTCTTAAACTACTGTTCTTAAATGAAAACTTAAAAAACAAATTGCATTCCCTAATTTGACTTTTTGAGGTCAAGAACACTTAAACCAAAC
>BQNB010208979.1:0-10369 GCA_026074375.1 Tanacetum coccineum
TCTTCTTAAGTACTGCCAACTAGATTCCGCATAGTTGACAGTATATCAGTGTTTCATTAAGGAATAACGATCCTACAGTTGGTACTCGGAACGACTTCATCCAAGATATCTTGATCTGTCTTGTACGGGATGACGCCGGCTCTAACCTGATCTTGCATGCTCTTCATATCCAACTACGCATGTCCTAATTCAAAGGTGAACTATCAAAATGACTTTTCTTATGATTTCCTTACTACGTAACAGCCAGGAACTACAGAGAGAGGATGTGGCTACTTTATGTGGATGGATGCTTCTCCTGGACCGTTAACACCTCAAAGTCATTCTTCGGGAACTTCTTCACGACCAAGTCATTCTCCGCGATCTGCACAGAATCTCGGAATGGCAGAGTGCTCAAATTGTAAGTTCTTGGCTGAAAGGATAAAGACACTAGAGGCAAGGATAAGTGTACTAGAGGGACAACTAGAGATGGAAAGGCATCCCGAGAACCACACACTTGAGTCAGCTGGAATACTTCACGAGATCTACCAAGGGATGAGAAACCTTAATATGGAGTAGTTCGTTTCGGACGGGTCGGTCCGGTTCCTCGTTTCGTATATAATTATTATATAAAATGATTTTTTATAAAATATATAATAACTTTTGTATGATTTTAATGTTTGAGTGTTTATCGATTCTAATGTAATTTGATTATATAAAAACGTTATCGGCCGGGTCGGTCCGGTTCTCTGTTTCGTATATAATTATTATATAAAATGATTTTTTATAAAATATATAAAACTTTTTTTATAAATATCTAACTTTAAAAAACATATATAAATTGGTTAGTTTGGCGGGTCGGTCCGGTTCCTCGTTTCGTATAAAAAATTGTATAAAATGATTTTTTATAAAAATATATAAAAAATGTTTATAAAATATATATATTTTTAAAAAAATATAAATTGGTTTTGTTTCGGCCCGGATCACGGCTCCCCGGTATCTCGTTTCGTATAACAATTATTGTATAAAACATGATTCTTTTCTCTAAATTATATATACTTTTGTAATCTAAAAAATATACGTATACCATTCGCGCGCCGCGCGTTTCGGGACGCGGTCGGTCCCTCCGGTTCCCCGTTGCGCGCGCATTATAATTATTGTATAAAATGATTTTTTATAAAATATATAAAACTTTTTTTTAATAAGATATAACTTTACAAAAAATTTAATTGGTTCGTTCTGGACGGTCGGTCGGTTCCCCGTTTCGTATATAATTATTATATAAAATGATTTTTTATAAAATATTATAAAACTTTTTTTTTTAAAGATAGCAACTTTTTATAAAAAATATAATTGTTCGTTATTCGGCCGGTCGGTACGGTTCCTCGTTTCGTTAACAAATTTTTGTATAAAATGATTTTTTATAAAAATATATAAAACTTTTTTTATAAAATATATAACTTTTTAAAAAAAAAATATAATTGTTCGTTTCGGGCTGCTGGGATCGGTCCGGTTCCCCGTTTAGTCTCTACAATTATTGTCTTTAAAAAATGCATTTTTTTTTTTATAAAAATATATAAAAACTTTTTTTATTAAAATATATAAATTTAAAAAAAAATATAAATTGCGTTCGTTCGGCGGGTCGGTCCGGTTCCCCGTTTCGTATATAAATATTATATAAAAGATTTTTTTATCCATATATATAAAACTTTTTTTATAAAATTTTAACTTTTTATAAAAAATATAAATTGGTTCGTTTAGGCGGGTCGGTCCGGTTCCTCGTTTCGTATCAATTATTGTATAAAAATGATTTTTTATAAAAATATAATAAAACTTGGTTTAAAATATATAACTTTTTAAAAAAATATAAATTGGTCGTTCTCGGCCGGGTGGTACCGGGTTCCCCTTCTCGTTATATAATTTATATAAAACCCTTTTTTTATTAAATTTGCTTAACTTTTATGTATAATTTTTAATTGTTTTAAAATTATTTTATATAATTTTTAAATGCATTTTATATATGTTTAAACATTTTTTGAACTTTTTTATATTTTGGGTCGACATTGTCGAACCCAAACTTGTTTTAGTTCTATATTTTTTTTTTCGATATGCCCTTGGTCATTGAAAAATTTTGGCGCCAATTTAAGGGTGACATTTTCTTAAGGTTTTGGGTCGGACATTGTGACCCTAAACTTTAATAAAGTTAAAAATCTTTTGAAAAATGCTATTTCATATATAATTATTTCATATATAATTAGATTTTTATAACTTAGGGGCGACATTGTGACCCTAAATGTCGTCGACCCAAAACTGATTTGTCTGACTAGCCCATTTGGTTGTTGAAAAAAATGGGTCCCCTGCCAATATTAGGGTCGACATTGTCGACCCTAATTTTTGGCCGACCCCAAACCCACATTTTGTTGTTGTGCCTGTTCTTCAACATATATCTTTAGAACTCTTAGTCTTTTCCTATTGCTTGGAAACCATGCTTTTTACGCAAGGTTTTTTCAATTTGCTTCCCATAAATAAAATAGTATTATTTTAGGTACCAATCGCCTGAGCATCGGGTTATTTTCGGAAGATTTAAATACTTGCTATTGGTTGACACCATAAAGAGAAAAAAATACGAAAGTGGATGATAACATAACAAGCCAAGCTGCAGATTCTCGGTTTACATATGGAACGCAGTGTAACAACACAAGTAAGGACGAGTTGTTTTACTTTCTTTCAGCCATGTTAGTTGTTAATTTGTTGGACTTCTTCGTGTTGAATACTTTTTTGGCTGCTTTTATATTTTTTGGTTGTAGGGTTAACTAGCAAACAGGTTCCTTCAGGTGTTTTATTAAACACCGGTGACCTGACATCATGTATCACCATGAATCAATAGTCGTTTTCAGCCTGTGAGCAGTCACATAGATGTCTAACAGATGGTAATGTGTTGTTTATGTTTAATTATTCTAATTTGCTGGTGTTTTGTGTCGGGCTGAGTACATTTGTTCAGCCTTTGGTTATTAGTGTATGGTTTCTGTGTTTGATATATTTGATTCACACAGCTGATGACCACCAATTGAATGCTGAACTCGAAATGCTGTTAGTTAGACGGTTAGACATATTGCGTGATGTAAAGAAACACATTGTAATAAAGGACGCAAGTACAAGTGCTCTAAGTACCAGCGCGGTTGCTGATACCCCAGAAGAATTTACACCTCCTCCTGAAGAAGGTAACACAAAATAATAGGTTGTTCTGATTTCTTTTGTTAGATTTTGCGTAACAGATAACGCTCAAATTGTATATGTTTTTAGTAGCGTTATCTATACTTTTGTATAAGTTATTTGGCTATTTATCTATAGTTTTGTTACTTTATTGTATCAAAGTGTGTTTGCAAGTTTATTTGTAGCCAAGTACAGGAAAAGTACAGAAAAGACGAAGAAATTAAGTTTTATACAAGTACAAAGAATCCCGAATCAAGACTAGAGATCGGAAGCATTTCAAGAGTAAAAGAGCCAACCATTCAAGCTTCCAAATCCCAAGAATGAGCTTAAATGAAGTTTTACTGAAATATAGTGAACCACGACCAGGCATGACTCAAACGGAAAGCTTAAACACAAAATCAGTAAAATTGTCTTGTGGGACGTATCCCCAGCCGACCGGCTGAGGCCACGAGCCGCCCGGCTCGATTTTGTCTTCTTCTCCAAATGCATCTTGAAGCTCCATGAACGATCAAAAAGGATCTAGACCTCTTGTACCTGGCATTTTATGACCCTTTGTCCCCAAGTTAAGCATTCAATACCCCAAGACCTTCCTAGTAGTATAAATAGGGACCTATGGCTAGTGTTTTCATCATCCCATCAACAATCTTATCTACTACTCTCTAGTAGCAATCTCCACCCTCTCTCAAAGCCATAAACCCTTCTTAGAAACCCAAAAAAATCCCATAAGTTGGAAGGAGGAAAAGCCATCTTAGGAGGTCAAGAACATCAAGAAATCATCATCATTCTTCAAGGAAACCAAGCCTCATTTCTTGTAATCTTTTACATACTTTGTAAGAACCTTTTAATCATGTTTATGAATCCATTAAATTCTGGAATTGTGTCTTTGTTTGCTATGAGTGGCTAGTGTCTTTATGCACTTGATTAGATGATGTTTGTGGTATGATAATTTGTTTATGATTGTGATAACATGTTTTCTTCAATTTCAAGCTATTTCTAAGACCCGTCTATGCTTATGATTCATGTGACATTATTTTATCAAACCGGATTGATTGTTAAACATATCATAGGACGAAAGGGATATTGTCAATCAATCAATTGTCGCCTTTTGTCTATGATCGGCTAAATTTTGTATTGACCATTTCTTAAGCGGTTTGATCTAACAAAAAGCATAATTGTGGGTGTTAACACGTTTATGAAATGAACCACGAATCAAACAAGTTAAAACATGAACTAGTCTTGAATTGATTGATTAAACTTAAAGCTTGTTTTTGTCACTTAAAGTCTTGACGAAGATTAAAGGTTTTGAAAACAATATATTAGATCACCATTTAATTCATACAATCAACATGTTAAGATGTTCATCACTCATACAAATTGGATTTCCCAAACTAGTCTAATCAAGTGTAGCTTTTAATCATTTGAATCTTAATCATAATCATTATTCGCTTGTTGGAATTGTTAGTATTGAATTTTAAACTCACCTAAACACACCAACCCCCGTGAACGATCTCGGCTTACCATACAATCTCTTGCTATCAATGGACGAGTACACTTGCTCGTATGTGTTGCTAAGAAATTCAGCCCGAGTTATAAATTTAAAACTTACCCGTATCGCACACATCAAGTTTTGGGCGCCGCTGCCGGGGACTTAATCATGTTTTAGTCTTATATTTCGTGCTTTAATCAATCCGTGGTGCCCGAACCTTGTTTTCTAAAAATTATAAGTTTTTTTCTTTCAGGAGCAGCCAGCCGCCCGGTTGACCATCCTAGTCGGCCGGCTCGTCCTTCGCGAACCACCCATTACCACCAGCCGCCCAACTGGAGCCTTCTAAGCAGCCCTAATTCATTTTTTTCGTGCCGCCTTTTACGCCCTTTTTCCATAACCGAGACCTACTATAATCCACCCTTAGTTGTGTTTAGCTCTTGAATGAACACCCGTTCTTCGGGTCAAGAACCAACTACTCCTTATTTAGAACCCGAACGTTTCATCCACCGTACTAAGAAGAAGAAGAGAAGAAACCAATTCATACCCGTAGAAGACCGAGTTTCCAAAGTTAAAAACCCACCTTTTGAAAACCTATTCGAAACCGAAGTCGTTTACACCCCATTTCTTGATCTACCATTCCCAATGGCCGATGATCAACCAATGTGTGGAAACAACCGAGTCATAGCACCCATTCCCAGGGCCGATATCATCCCAGTTGACCTTAGATACAACTTCACCATTAAAGGTCATCACCTCTCGATGATCAAAGACCAATAATTTGACGGATGTGCGCGGGCCGATCCGCACAAGCACATCGCCGAATTTGTCAAGATTTTTGGTTCTCGTCTCATGGCAAGACCGTCAACCAAGAGATGAGAACTGAAACTCCCAACCTCGAGAAGACAGCCCTTCTGTTCCACCAACACCCGAAAAGAAGTTCGATGAGTCCGACTTTGAAAAAACCATGCGAGAATTCATAGTCGCTCAAAAATCATCAAACAACTTTGTCAAAAACCAAATTTTCAATCTCAAAACCAAAGTCGAGCAAGGACAAAAGAATCACCAAGCTACAATTCAAGATCTTGAATCAAAGTTTGGTCGACTCTCCGACCAATGTTCCTCTCGACCAACTGGTTCACTTCCATGTAATACCCAAACCAATCCAAAACCTAACCCAATAAATAACAAACCATACCGACCACCACCCGCTCGAAATGAGCATGTAATTGCCGTATTCACACAGAGTGGGCTGACATATGATCCACCAGTCAACCCAAACATCAAAATCACCGTCATCAACGATGATAGTGAGGATGAGGTTGACGAAGCCGAAAAAGAAGCAGAGTTGACTCTTTCCAAACAAACCAAATCGGATCCACTACTACTTAAGGCTTATAAACAAAAAATTCCATACCCTTAGCGCCTACGCAAAGAAAAAATGAAGAACATTTTGCCAAGTTCATTGATCTCATCAAAAAAGTTAGGATCAACATGCCCCTCGTTGATGTCCTAGTCGGCATGCCCAACTATGGGAAGTTCTTAAAAGATCTTGTGAGCAACAAAAGTAAGATGGAGAAAGTTTATGCTACCTTCTTAAATGAAGAATGCTCCGCAATTATTCAAAACAAGCTCCAGCCTAAGCTAGGTGAACCTGGAATCTTTCTAATTCTGTGTACCTTAGCGAACTCAGCTGAATGTTTTGCCTTGGCCGATCTTGGCGCAAGCATCAACTTGATGCCCTATTCGCTTAACACGTCCCTCTTTGAAAATACCTTGAAACCTACAAGGATGAGTTTTCGCTTAGCTAATTATACTTACCAATACCCGATGGGAGTTTCTAAGAACATGCTCGTCCAAGTTGGAAAATTCATGTTTTCAGTAGATTTCATTATCCTACAAATGGAGGAGGATGACAAAGTTCCTCTCATTTTGGACGACCATTTCTGCACATCGTTGATGCTATCATCCCAGTCAAAAACAAAGAACTCAATCTAGGAGTTGGAGATGATAGAATTACTTTCTTAATCGACAAAGCTGTGCAAAATTCTAACTCCGGTGATGACAAATGCTTCCGCATGGATGTTATTGATGAAGTAACGGAGGAAGAATTGGATGCATTACTCGATGATTCCGAACAATTCTCCACCATATCAGAAAAGTTCAGCGAATCATCTCTCGACAAAGAATTTGAAGAATTCATGGCCAACGGATGAAGGGCTCAAAGGCCTCCTGGCCTGTGGCCAAGCTACCATGGCATGTGGCCAAGCTTCCACGGCCTTGGGCTGTGCCCAGTTCGACCAATTTTCTGCATTTTCCTTCCAAAAGCTCAATTCTACCAATATATACTAAACTCAAACTTGACATAAACACTTTTGTTGGGAATTAAACTCATTATCCTTAGTATTGCCAAGACAAAGACTTTGTACTGCTTAAGTTACAACTGCCAGTACTAACTAGTTAATACTGCTAGAAGAAAGTTAGTACCACAGTACTAATTTAACACTGCTAAAGGACTTAAGACTGCTGCATGAAGACTGCTAAAGGGATAAAGACGTATGAAAGTGATATGTATTAACTTATTCAGAGTATATTCTATATAGTTAGAAAGATACATATAAGTTTAACATTATAGAAGATTTGTAGTTATCTTATAAAGGACTCCTTGTTGTATAAAAGGAGATCCTAGGTTATAGTTACAATGTACAACAAATTCATACGTTTTTCATATATAGCTTCAAGGTTGTAAACCCTAGTACTACACAGAGTACTCGTATTATTCATAATAATACTGGAGCTTTTCAGTTATACATTGTTCATTCAGTTTACTATTACATTCATATTCTTCTAAGTATTAAAGAGTAGATTCCACATACTCTTTAGTATTCACAAAGTTTCAACCATATTTATTTTGGATTTATCCAAAGTAACTTAATCTTTACAAGCTAAGGAATAGATCTCAAGTTGGGATCAACAAGTGGTATCAGAGCTTGTGTTTTGAAATTTTGATCTAGAAGAAACTAACAAGAAGAACTCTTTACTCACAAGGAAGAGATGGATCTAGAAATTGCATAACTCACTACTACTGCAAAGTTGCCCACTCTCAAACAAGCTAAATATGATATGTGGAGGCTAACGATTGAGCAATACTTTCAAGTACAAGACTATGCTCTATGGGATATCATAGAGAATGGAAACTCTTTCAAACATGCAGCTAAAACAACAACAAATGCTGATGGTACCTCAACTACACTAATACCACGTCCTGTAACTACTGAAGAAAAGGTTCAAAAGAAGAATAATATGAAGGCAAGAAGTATGTTACAGATGGCGCTTCCTAATGAACATCTAATGACCTTTAATCAGTACAAAGATGCTAAGACTTTGTTTGCTGCTATATAAACAAGATTTGGTGGTAATGAAGCCACAAAGAAGACTCAGAAGACTCTTCTGAAACAAATGTATGAGAACTTTAGTGCTCNTTTTAAGCATCATTTTCAGGTGAGCTTAATGGTGCTAAGATAGAGCGAAGTGGCTAGAAGAGACCGTAGGATGCTTGGAGTTTATTTATGCTTTCTGTTTGAATAAATGCGTTTGCATGAATTGTTTGGATTATGTTTTGCATGTCATTTATTGACGAGACCTCTTTCTCATTAATAAAGACACCGTTAGGTTTTGGGTATTGTTATGACACTTTGTGTCTTTGCTTTACTTTAGTTTTCATTTTAGTATTCTCTATATAGACACCATGTGTTGTGATGATATCCATTCTTGTTTACGCCTCGCGTTTCCGCCTTGGCGGGGTGTGACAGATTGGTATCAGAGCCATTGGTTATAGAGAACTAGGTGGTTGAGCCTAGACTATAGCTTAAAGGTCCCTCATATAGATGCATTTAGGGCTTATATGTAAGTATATACCTATTATGCTTATTTTCCCTAAATTTCATGAAGTACATTATATTATATATATATATAAGTTGAGTTTTCCTTCGTTATTTTGAGATCCGTATCCTGATATAGTATATGGTATGTTGTCTATCGTAGTATGTCTCCTCCTAGGCGTCCGCGTTACTGTTAGAACATTGCGTTTGCAACTGGTTGTAGGAGAGTAGGTAGGAGGAAGTGGACTAACCACAGAATCTGAGTCCTTGCTTTTATGCGTTCGTGTAGAATCGAGGAAGAGTTGACTTTAGTTAAGACTTTTGGTAAGGAAGTCGAGGAGTATGTGACTAAGGTAATTGCTAAGGATGGTACTGTTACCCGTTTTGGAGGACGATTTACTCATTTCATTAAAGAAGAAGAAGAGAAGAAAACTAAGCCTTATAACTTATATGGATTTGTAGATCTCATGGAAAATGAGCAAGTGTATGCTAAGACTGGGTTTGCACCCCATAGGATACCTCAATCTGAGGGAAACCACAATGGATGGCTGAGTGAGGAAGAAGAAGCCGACTCAGATAGTGAATCTACTACAAGTAATTGTCCCTACACCGTTTGAAATGGAAGATCAATGAAGGAGTGAAGCTTGAGCCGTTGTTTAGTATCGTCTTTTGTTTGTGTAGTAGGCGTTTGAAGCCATTGTTCGAGATGTTATTTTGGTGTCGAATATTATTCAAGTATTTTAATAATAAGGCTTAAGCATTAAGGATTATTCCTTCTATTGTGTGATGATTATATGTGCAATGTGTTAGATTATGTGCATGAAGTGTTTTCATAGGAATGAGTACATGCGTGAAAGGGGGCATCTATAATTATGGTAGCCAACATAATTATACATGTGTCACAACACAAGTAGACTTGCAAGTACAATTGCATGGATTGAGTTAAGGTGATTGTTGGTGTTATGATTATACGTATACGTATGGGATAGAAGTCTGTAGGGTGTCGTCTAACGTAGATGTATTCTTTGAATTTAGAAAATGCCTCCACATCGTGCTATTGGTGAGGATGAAAACCCTCCTGACATTGCGACTCTTCTTGTGTAGCAACTACAAAACCTCTTACCTAAAATAGTTAATCAAGTGATTGCTAGTGTCAAAGCTAATGCGAACAATGGTAATGGTAATGGTGCCAATGGTGGCAATGGTGGAAATGGTAACAATGGGTGTACCTACAAGTCTTTTATGTCTTGTAACCCAAAGGAGTATGATGGGAATGGTGGTGTAGTTGTACTTACGTGTTGGATAGAGAGGATGGAAACTGTAATTGATAATAGTGGTTGTGCTGAGAACCAAAAGGTGAGGTATGCCCCTAGTTCATTGGTGAATAAAGCTTTTACTTGGTGGAATACTCAAGTCTAAGCAAGAGGTAGAGAAACGGCAAATGCTATGTCTTGGAATGATTTCAAGGCATTACTGGTGGAATAGTTTTGCTCGAGTAATGAGATGGAAAGACTAGAAAATGAGCTCTGGAATCACAAGATGATTAGAGCTAATCATGCTGGGTACACGGATCGATTCCATGAGTTAGCCAAATTGGTTCCCCATTTGGTTACACCTGAGTCTACAAGGATTAAGAGGTATATGGCTGGATTGGCTCCTGAGATTCGAGGAATGCTCAAGGCAACTCAACTAGCTACTATTCAAAGTGCAATACTGAAGGCTAGTGTAGATAATAAATGACATAGAAGAACAAGGAATTAAAACTAATCTGGAGGTATGGTAAAATGGAATAAATGTGTAGCCATATTATTAGAGA
>BQNB010208980.1:0-10369 GCA_026074375.1 Tanacetum coccineum
TTCAAAATTAATCATTTGCATAAACAATATCTAATCAAATGATTTTAAATAAATACTTGACTAATTATAAACTAGTTATAATAATCAATAAGAGAAATAAGGATTAACCATAAATAAAAATAATCTTTCCAAATATTTTTAAATCTAGAAAATCTTTCTATTTTTATGTTAAGAAATATTTTTTTCTGGAAGAATCTATTAAATCTGATTTTTAAGTACATACGAATATCTTATTAAGATTTGGGGTTAATCACTAAAATACAAAATAAGTGCCAGTTGCACTACACGGATCTACCATAACCAAAGATGGATCCAGGGTTAAGGAGATCCGTGGATCTGTGCGATGTGCTAGCCAGACCAGATTTGAATTTTAAATGTTGTCTATAAATAGCAACTTCATGTCTTCATTTTAGACAACCCTTTACAATATTTTTCTCTTTTGCATATTTATTTTTATACATTATTCGATCATTATACTTGTTCTATAATTCATTGCAAGTGATCCAATCACTCCACTCTTTAGTGAAGAACATAAAAGAAGACATCAAGCTTCAAGTGTTATTAGTTTAATCGAGTCATCACGCTTGTGATAATTATCCCCTTTCATCTACTTGTGATGTGTTATCATATGTGTATGATAGATTAGTATTTTAGGCCTTAAATTATGTAGTGTGTTAGATTGGTTCTATCTCGAAGTAGAACTCGGTATTTAGCTTAGTATCGAAAAAAGTGTAAGCGACGTGTACAGTTTTCTCCACCTAAAGGGAGCTTGTTGACCTAGTGAAGAAAACTATCAAGTTGGGTACTTAGGGAGTGGAGTAGGGCGAAGAAGAGCTTCATAGCCAAACCACTATAAATCGTTGTGTTATTGGTTTGATCTTTCCTATCTTTACTTATTTATATTGCGCACTTACTTATTTATTTGTTACATCGCTATCATATACACTTGTGTATATCAATTGACTTCACATAAGTAGACAATCTAAGTTTTAATTTTAAAACGGTAAAAACTATTCATCCCCCCTTCTAGTTTCCCTTATTTAGATTCTGGAGTTAGTGATGATGCACGGGAGACCTTATTCGTTGCTTTTGGGGGTGTAGCAACACTAAACCTAGATTTCATAACTACGGGAGTAGCTCCTACTTGACTAGATTTCATTGCTACATAGGAGGTAAATAAGGTTCTTTTTACTCTAGAATTCAGAGACAAAGCACAATGAGCAACACATTTATCATGAGAAATCATAAAAACATCTTTGCCACATGAAACACATACATGATTCGAACCATCATTCACAGCGTTTACGGTTTTCGCTTTTAATACATTTGCGTTTGATTCAGAAACATTCGAATTCAAGGTATCACGCTTATTAGAGACTAAACTAACACTACTTTGAGATTTCTTGACATCCTTAGAAGTGCTCTTAGACTTAGGGTGTAAAACCCAAAAATTTGGTTTACATTTTTATTTCACCATTTTGAATATAACATAAGTTTGAATAATAAATCTTTAACATTAAAACCTTATGTTATAATTATTTGTGCATTATAAATACATAACATAAGGTATTTGTTTAAAAAATTAATAATATATATATATATATATATATATATATATATATATATATATATATATATATATGCCCCCCCCCCTTTATTTAGTATGATATCTTTTTTTATTTACAAAACCTATTTTAAGTATTAAGTGTAAAAGGATTAAGGCAAATCTTTTGAAATCTTCTAAAAGAATAAGAAATTTTTGTCTCCCTCTTCTCTCCCATATATTCAGCCGATCTCTCCCCTCTCCCTCATTATTCTCTCTCAAAAATTTTACTCCAAAACTTGTGTTCATCCATAGAATTTGCAAGAAGAAGAAGGTAGTGTAGTAATTGGTGATTCCGGTAGTGTTTATCAAGCCTTGGTGTTTTGGTGTGATTCTTGGCTTTAATTCTTTTGTGTTCTTGTTTTTGTGATCCTCTCCATACTTGATTCTCTAAGGTATTCCAGGTTATTTTGAATTCATTCTTTGTGTCACCATGATTACACATAAGTTTTGCATAAAATCATAACATTGTAAAAGAAAAACATGTGTAATAATCTTGTAAAATCCTTTATGATTGAACCTGAAATAATCTTGTTAAAATCATGTTATGAAACCATAGATAATCATTAATGATGTCTTAATGAAAACCTACAAGATTAGAAATCATAGGATATGTTTTTATGAAGAGAATTAGTAAGAATTAGGGTTTATATGTCTTTATGTTTCTGACCAGAATTTTGGGTCGTGTTGATCGGGGAATAACTTGGTGATAAAAACGAGTTTTGACATGATTCTTAAGCCTAAAGTTAAATTCAAAGAGTCTAGTTTCTGGAAAATCCTGGCTCATGTCCATTGGAGGTCGGGAAGGTCAATTTTTAATTTTTATAAGATTAAGTGTCGAATCTGGAATTTCTATCTAAAAAATTCAGTAGTAGTATTTGATTTTTAATTCTCAAACCGTAAGGAGTTAGACTTTAAAATTCGAACTGGTAACTCTTCATGATATTAGCTACATCCATGATTTTTTTTCAGAATTTTCTGGGTTGTCTAAGTAGGGTTTTTACGCGTAAACGTTTCGAAAGTACCAGCAGGTCATTTTCTGGACCAGTTTTGGTAACGATGGTTAAAGGGGTATTTATACATGGAAATAAAATCAACCAAAATTCATGGGCATACTAGACACATGTAGGAACCTCTATGATTTTCGGTAGAATTTTAAGAGGTCGGTTAATGGGTCTATAAAATTGGAAACCAACTCTAAAAAAGTTCACAAACTCTGAAAATTAAGAAAACCCTAATTAGGTTTCATTAAGTGCTATAAGTAGTAAGATTTAGCAATGAACATATAAAATAAGATATATAATGATATGTAATCATGGATTCTTGTAGATTCGGTGAAGAGGGAGTGATCTCTTGTCTTTGTGTTCTTTCTCTCCGTTGCGTGTTTGTTAAGGTACATATATTCCGTCCTTTTAGTAAGGACACCTCATGTCTTGATTCTCATTTGTTTCAGCTACTTTGATTCGTTTGATATTCCGTCTGATTTGCTATCCGTACTCATGACTCATTGATATTCCTTGATATTCTGTTTGATTTGATATTTGCATTCATGATTCCTTTGATCTTTGTTTGAATATGATATTCGATCCGTTATCTTGATTGAATTATTGGTAACTCATTCAGTTTGCTTAAATTTTTGCTCGAGCTATTTGAACTAGTCATGGTGGTACCATGACCATGTCATTGATGCACCAATGGCATGACACTATCTGTGGCAGTGTGATTAGTCAACGGCGTTCCCTTTTGAATGATGGCCTTTGATTATTATTTGCTTACATATGTATGTATACTCGTCATTGTACTGGTGTATATGGATATGACTTTGTTTTGCAGGGAGCGTATAGATGCATCCTAGGTACTTTGTTCCGTTCAGTTCAGGTGAATAGTTATGTGTGTGCTATACACCGCATATCACATTTGGTACATCAGGAGTTGCAAATCATGTGTACAACTTATTATGTAGCTATATGATTATATTTGTTTAGGGTCTATTCATGTAGTTGGCATTCCTTTGTTATTCTCAATTCTTATTCATTTGATTCATATTTCGTATGATATTTGTTTAGCAGGTTCTCGTGATTCGTTTCATTTATTCTTTTGTCTTATTACCTTTTTATTATTATATCTGTTCACTGAACGTTAGCTCAGCCGCGTTTTCTTTTCCTGCGGCAGGTAATAAGCGGGAAGCTGGGATTTGAGTGTTGAGAGAAGGAAGCTTTTAGAGGATCGACCCTTGATAGATTTCCTTTGTTTAGATTTATGTTTAAGACTTCTTTCGTTTGAAGATCTCATTTCATTTAGACTTTGTTGGAATTTAATACTTTTGGAAGTCATTTTGTTTCATCACTTAGTATTTTTATTTAATAAAGTCTTCCGCTTTGCTTTTATATGTTTTGAGTTGACACCATAATGTGACTCTTGGTCTCTTTATCGGAGCGGGATGTTATAATTATGGTATCAGAGCCAGGTTACGCCCTGTAGAACCTAGGTTATGACCTGTGAGGATTGAGTAGACATTAGGTTTCCTTTTGATATGATCGCTTCCTTTCGTATTTTGATCTTAACTCTAAATTATCTTCGCTGTTTCATTTGTTGATTTCTAAGATGGTCGGCACACGTGGATCTACCCCCGAATTTTCGAGTCCTGCTTTTGATGCGGCGGTGCAGCGAGCAGTTGATGCATTGCTACCTGACCTCACTACTCGGCTCCCTAATGAGATCCGTCAGAATGGCGCTGGGGTAAGTGGTGACCAACCTCCCACCATCCACACCTGGTTGGAAAGGTTTGGGAAATAGAATCCTCGATCTTTTAGCACCGCAACCACTCCAGTTGATGCCGAAAACTGGATTGCTCACATTGAGAAGATATTCGAGATTTTGGGATGTGCTGATGAATTCAAGGCTAGGTTGGCAAGTTACAAGTTGGAAGGAGATGCTCTCAATTGGTGAAAGGCTTTTAAACAAGCCAAAGAAGGTGAGACGTAGTCGCTACCTTGTCATGGAAGGATTTCCATGACTTCTTCTTTTTGTAGTACTCTTTCCCTGGTCTGGAGGCAACTCAAAGTATGTGAGGGAGTACCACACGATTAGTCTAGAGAGATGAGGACCTTAGTGAATTTTTTGAAGAGGTTTCTCAGGTGGGCAGAGTTTATATGGGTTAGATGGCAGGTCATCCGAAAGGATGACATGCCCAAGCATTGTCTCTGTGGGCACTTTGTGATTGGATTCTAGATGGGATAGTGAACACGAAATTTACTGATGTGGCTCAAGTAGCCAATGCTGGAAGGAACATTAAGATTCTCCGTGAGAGGTCAAGTCAGAATAACAAGAGAAACTGTGATGGGGACCGTATTCGACTCGTACAACTCAGGATAGCATATCAGTAGGGGGTGGAAGGGGGAGTAGTCATGTCTGTGTGTAGCGATGACGATTGTTCTTGTCGCTCGCGGCGGGGTATGTAGGGGGTTGTTGATGGAGGGGGTTAGGAAGAGGTTATGCTGACTGTGGGTTAGAGGCATCTGAGGTTTGTCAGGTTGGGCTGGGCAGTAACGAGTGGGAAGCTGTGGGGTGAGGTATGAAATTGACCGCCAGGACTATGTAGGTGTCACAGGGTAGGTGTGGGTTTTAGCCAGTATGTTAAAGTCACTGTTCAGTCTATTACTATTCTATTCACAACAGTTTCTTCTGGGGTCTTTCAGTCAGAAGGATCCTGTACTATGCCTTATCTCCTCCATGCGACACATGTGGGAAACTTCATCCGGGCAAGGCATCTCATAAGGTTACTGGAGCTTGTTTCACTTGTGGTTCGACTGGGCCCCGCTTGCGTTTGTGTGTTCTGATATGACACCATAATGTGACTATTGGTCTCTTTATCGGAGCGGGATGTTACAATTATGGTATCAGAGCCAGGTTACGCCCTGTAGAACCTAGGTTATGACCTGTGAGGATTGGGTAGACATTAGGTTTCCTTTTGATATGATCGCTTCCTTCGTATTTTGATCTTAACTCTAAATTTTCGTCGCTGTTTCATTTACTAAACACATTAGCATCTCCCCTATGCTACTTAATTATACCTAATAGATATCTACGCCTATGAAAAGTCTAACCACGAATATCAGAACTGTCCGCTTCATTTTGATGATAAGATTCGTTTTGCTAATTTGCTTCCCCTAGAAATGAGTGACTTCGATATTATTCTTAGTATGGATTGGTTGGCTGAACATCACGCCACTATCGTTTGTCATACCAATCGTGTCATCTTTGGTGATCTGGATAACCCTGAATTCATCTACCTATTTCAATTTCGATTTCAAATTCGAGGACAAAATTTTCTTTTTAGAGGGGAAGAGTTGTAAAACCCATAATTTGGTTTACATTTTTATTTCACTATTTTGAATATAACCTAAGTTTGAATAATAAGTCTTTAACATTAAAACCTTAGGTTATAATTATTTGTGTAATATAAACACTTAATAAGTATTTAAAAATATATATATAATCTATATATATATATATTATATATATTATTATATATTATATATATTATATATATTTATATATATTGATATTTATAATATTCTTATTTTAAGGATATAGTGGCCGACCCCCACTTTTTATTTGTTTGTTATCTTTATTTTTATATTTTTTTTACAAAAACCTTTGTTAAGTATAAGTGTAAAAGGGATTAAAAGCAAATCTTTGAATTTCTAAAGAATAGGAAATTTTTGTCCCCCTCTCCTCTCTATATATATGGCCGGCTCTATCCCCTCTCCCTCATTATTCTCTCTTAAAATTTTTACTCCAAAACTTATGTTTATCCATAGAATTTGTTATAAGAAGAAGGTGGTGTAGTAATTGATGATTTCGGTGTTTATCCATAGAATTTGGTGTTCTTGTTCTTGTGATCCTCTCCATTCTTGATTCTCTACGGTATTCCATGTTCTTTTGAATTCATTCCTTGTGTCACCATGATTACATAAGTTTTGCATAAAATCATAAAAGGAAACCATGTGTAATAATCTTGTAAAATTCTTTATGATTGAACCTGAAATAACCTTGTCAAAATCAAGTTATGAAACCCTAGATAATAATTAGTGATGTTTTAATGAAAACCTACAAGATTAGAAACCCTAGGATATGTTTTTTTGAAGATGATTGGTAAGAATTAGGGTTTATATGTCTTTATGTTTCTGACCAGAATTTTGGGTCGTGTTGATCAGGGAATAACTTGGTGATAAAAACGAGTTTTGACATGATTCTTGAGCCTAAAGTTAAATTCAAAGAGTCTAGTTTCTGGAAAATCCGGGCTCATGTCAATTGGAGGTTGGGAAAGTTGATTTTTAGATTTTATAAGATTAAGTGTCGAATCTGGAATTTCTATCCGAAAGATTCAGTAGTAGTATTTGATTTTTAATTCTCAAACCGTAAGGAGTTAGCCTTTAAAATTCGAACTGGTAAATCTTCATGTTATTAGCTACATCCATGATTTTTTCAGACTTTTCTGAGTTGTCTAAGTAGGGTTTTACGCGTGATCTTTTTGAAATTACTAGCAGGACATTTTCTAGATCAGTTTTAGTAACGATGGTTAAAGGGGTATTTATACATGGAAATAAAATCAACCAAAATTCATGGGCATACTAGATACATGTGAGAACCTCTGTGATTTTGGTAGAATTTTAGGAGGTCGTTTAATGGATCTATAAAATTGGAAACCAACTCTTAAAAAGTTCACAAATTCTGAAAATTAAGAAAACCCTAATTAGGTTTCGTTAAGTGCTATACGTAGTAAGATTTATCAATGAACATATAAAATAAGATATATAATGATATGTAATCATGGATTCTTGTAGATTCGGTGAAAAGGGAGTGATATCTTGTCTTTGTGTTCTTTCTCTCCGTTGCTTGTTTGTTAAGGTACAGATATTTCGTCCTTTTAGTAAGGATACCTCATGACTTGATTGTCATTTGTTTTAACTACTTTGATTCATTTAATATTTCGTCTGATTTGCTATCCGTACTCATGACTCATTGACATTCGTTGATATTCTGTTTGATTTGATATTCGCATTCATGATTCCTTTGATCTTTGTTTGAATATGATATTAGATCCGGTATCTTGATTGAATTATTGGTAACTTGTTCAGCTTGTGTAAATCTTTGCCCGAGCTATTTAAACTAGTCATGGAGGTACCATGACCATGTCATTGATGCACCAATGGCATGACACTATCTGTGGCGGTGTGATTAGTCCACGGCGTTCCCTTTTGAATGATGGCCTTTGATTATTATTAGCTTACATATGTATGTATACTCGTCATTGTACTTGTGTATATGGATATGACTTTGTTTTGCAGGGAGCGTATGGATGCATCCTAGGTACTTTGTTCCGTTCAGTTCAGGTGAATGGTTGTGTGTGTGCTATACACCCCATATCACATTTGGTACATCAGGAGTTGCAAATCCTGTGTATAAGTTATTATGTGGCTATATGATTATATCTGTTTAGGGTCTATTCATGTATCATGTTTAGACATTTATCTGAGCTCGTGGGCATTCCTTTGTTGTTCTTGATTCTTATTCATTTGATTCGTATTTCGTATGATATTTGTTTAGCAGGTTCTCGTGATTCATTTCATTCATTCTTTTATCTTATTACCTTTTTATTATTATATATGTTCACTGAGTGTTAGCTCAGCCGCATTTTCTTTTCCTGCGGCAGGTAATAAGCGGGAAGCTGCGATTTGAATGTTGAGAGTAGGAAGCTTTTAGAGGACCGACCCTTGCTAGATTTCCTTTGTTTGGATTTATGTTTAAGACTTATTTCGTTTGAAGATCTCTTTTCCTTTAGACTTTGTTAGAATTTAATACTTTTGGAAGTCATTTTATTTCATGACTTAGTATTTTTATTTAATAAAGTCTTTCTCTTGCGTTTATATGTTCTGATATGACACCATAATGTGACTCTTGGTCTTTTTATCGGAGCGGGATGTTACAATTATGGTATCAGAGCTGCAGGTTACGCCATATTGAACCTAGGTTATGACCTGTGAGTATTGGGTAGACATTAGGTTTCCTTTTGATATGATCGCTTCCTTTTGTATTTTGATCTTAACTCTAAATTGTCTTTGTTGTTTCATTTGTTGATTTCTAAGATGGTCGGCACACGTGGATCTACCCCCGAATTTTTAGGTCCTGCTTTTGAGGTGACGGTGCAACGAGCAGTTGATGCATTGCTACCTGGTCTCACTATTCGGCTCACCAATGAGATCCGTCAAAATAGCACTGGGTGAAGTGGTGACCAACCTCCCACTATCCATACCTAGTTGGAAAGGTTTGGGAAACAGAAGCCTTAATCTTTTGGCTCCGCAACCACTCTAGTTGATGCTGAAAACTGGATTGCTCACATTGAGAAGATATTCGTGGTTTTGGGATGTGCTGATGAATTCAAGGCTAGGTTGGCAAGTTACAAGTTGGAAGGAGATGCTCTCAATTGGTGAAAGGCTTTTAAACAAGCCAAAGGAGGTGAGACGTATGTGGCTACCTTGTCATGGAAGGATTTCTGTGACATCTTCTTTTTATAGTACTTTCCCAGGTTTGAGCAACAAAAGTATGAGAGGGAGTACCACACGATTCATCATAGAGATGGAGAGACCAGTGGTAAGCTTATGAAGAGATTTCTCAGGTTGGCAGGTTTCGTGGGTAAGAAGGTAGGTCCTCCGAAGGAACATGCCAAGCATTTCAAGTGGGCACTTTGTGATTGGATTCTAGATGGGATAGTGAACACGAAATTTACTAATGTGGCTCAAGTGGCCAATGCTGCTAGGAACATAGAGATTCTCCGTGAGAGGTCAAGTTAGAATAACAAGAGAAGCCGTTATGGGGACCGTATTCGACCGATAGCTCAGGATAGCAATCAGAGGGGTTATTATCAGAAAGGTTATGACGGTCGCAGTTATGACAGGCAGGGTGGCAACAGTAATCAGAAGTCATGGCAGAACCGAGGTCAGCAATACAACCGTTCTTCTGGGTCTTCAGGTCAGAAAAGATACCCGGACTATGCCTCCTCTCCTCCATGTGACATATGTGGGAAACTTCATCCGGGCAAGGCATGTCATAGGGTTACTGGAGCTTGTTTCACTTGTGGTTCGACTGGGCATATGGCCAGGGATTGCCCTAAGAATGGTGGAAACGGTGGTAGGGGAGATGAGAATGACAATCAACCTGCTACTAAGGGGCGAGTATTTTCTTCGACCAAGGATCAGGCAGCTAACTCTTCAGGTACCGTTTCGGGAACTCTCTTCTTGAATGGTCGTGCTGTTTTGTCTTATTTGATACGGGTGCAACACATTATGTGGTTTCTGTTTCATTTGCTAAACACCTTAGCATCTTCCCTACGCAACTTAATTATACCTTATCGATATCTACGCCTATGAAAAGTCTGACCACGAATATCAGAACTGTCCTAAGATTTGTTTTGCTAATTTGCTTCCGCTAGAAATGAGTGACTTCGATATTAGTCTTGGTAAGAATTGGTTGACTATTTATCGCGCCCCTATCGTTTGTCATACCAATCGCGTCATCTTTGGTAATCTGAATAACCCTGAATTCATCTACCTATTTCAATTTCAATTTTAATTTCGAGGACGAAATTTTCTTTTTAGAGGAGAAGAGTTGTAAAACCCAAAAAATTGGTTTACATTTTTATTTCATCATTTTGAATATAACCTAAGTTTAAATAATAAGTCTTTAACATTAAAACCTTGGGTT